>VNWY01000874.1:0-26055 GCA_009869845.1 Pseudachorutes palmiensis | reverse complement strand
CAATTAATAATGTTGATTAATTAGAAGAAGCCGAGACTTCCGAAACATGGCCACACTTCCCAATAAACGGGTCAAAAGGTGAAACTTTCAAGAACCCAAGCAGAGTGGAAATCTGAAAACTAGAGTCAAAACCTGAAACCCACGCCAAGAGAAAGTTCCAAAAACCACAGAATTTCAACCGGCATTTTAGCATGACAAAAATCATTAAATTGCAATTTATAGTTAATTGAAATTACCATTCAAAATATCAAAAATGGAAAATTTAAACATTTCCAAAAGCCTAGAATGTCAGGTCATGTCACAAGCAGAAATTAGTTAACCATAAATCCCTAATTTAAAGACTCATCCAGCATATAACTGGCCCCTTCACCTTTGCCAAATGAAAGGATCTTCTAAAATGTTTTTGTTGTCACATTGCCTAATCCCTGGGCGTTTGTTTGATGGTAAAAGAGCACTGTTTGGAACTGGAATTTCTCCATTTCTCCAGTTACAGCACTCTCTCCTCCGTTTTCTTGTTCTTCGGTTGCAGTTTTTTTAATTGCAGCGATTACGTTCGACTACGTTATTACCCTTTTACGTAAAAGATGGAAGGAGACTCTGGAAAGGCAGGAGAAATGGATCCAATGGTTGAGCTCCCCCCAATGTCCGTTCGTAAAGTCCAGTCCCAAGGGGGCAGGATTCTAGGTCGCCCACACCCTGGAACTAAAAAGAAATCCAACTCTGGAGAAAGGACAATTCCTCCAGGACAATACGTACTTCCAAAAACCCAAAACCAAAACCTTTTGTGAATTTGCATTTTGATGAATGTCAGGGGAAGGACTACGTGAAGGATGCGAACAGTGTGGCTCGAGTGTTGAACCAGACGTTGCTGGCGAGGATGCGCCAGGAGGATTCTGCGAGACGACCTTGCCGTGGTCAGGAAGAGATGCGTCCAGTAGTCCCATTGGATGACCAAGCGGCGGTGGGGAAAACCGTCCATGAGGAAAATGCTGAGATGAAGGAGTTCATTCGTGATCTTCTGTATACGTTGAACTCACGTGGATATGAGAGCATTACGGATAGCCACAACGGGGTAATTGACCTCCATCGCTGTCGTGGAGAGCACTTGCTAGATCTCAAGGGAAAAGACGCTCGGGCCAAGAACCCAGCATCAGGGAAGAGGATCCAAGCACAGGAACATTTGCTCAAAGCAATCATCGGCAGACAGGAAGAACTCATCCAAAACCTCTTTCAGCAAGTCAAGGGATACCAGCGACATGAACTCTTTGCTGTAAGATTACAT
The DNA here is from genome assembly GCA_009869845.1 of Pseudachorutes palmiensis. Classification (NCBI taxonomy): domain Eukaryota; kingdom Metazoa; phylum Arthropoda; class Collembola; order Poduromorpha; family Neanuridae; genus Pseudachorutes; species Pseudachorutes palmiensis. Next base: position 24,773 of record VNWY01000874.1, on the reverse strand, counting down.
GCCGATGCGGGAGTAAAACTAAAAAAGCATTTTCCAGGGTCAGCTGAAGGGTAATGGGGACGAAGGGCTCAGCGAGAACGGGAGGGTAGCGGTTCTCCAGAAGGAAATTTTTAGCTTGGTGAATACACTTGAATCAGCGCTCGAGCGACACCCTGGTCTCTACATGGTCTTCAAAAACCAGCTCTGCCTCGAAGCCAGTCGTAAGTTGGACAAAATTAAGACGACAAATGTCACCAGCATGTCCAAGGTCTCGTAATTCAGCACCATTTCCTCCCAAGGTGGAGCTGGAAGCAACGGTATCCTTAGCGCTGTATTGACACGCTATCAAATGACAGCAACAGGACGTTGTCCTTCGACCTCCCGACGAATCAGGAACCCAGCTTCCTCAGCCAGTCGCCGGACCTCCTTCGGAGAGCAACGCGTTTACTCCGAGGAGGAGCAGGAGGGCCCCTTGAGAACTGGGCAGACCAATGTCGGAACGATTCTGGCTCGTGACAGGTTGCGTTCATTGAACCTTCCAGTGAAGTATTATGGGGAAGCTGAAAGTGACCCTGTCTTGTGTCCACTGCGTCCCTTGTCTGGGATGAAGAGTCCCTTTGCAGCAGCTGCAGCCCCCACACGTCGCCCTGTGACCTCGATCAATGAGTACTCTTCCAACCTACGGAAAGTCAAGGGGGCTCGCTGCGGAAACTGAAAATGACTTAGCAAGAGCATATAAACATGAATTTGTAATTTTTGGACGATGGTCAAAGGTCATGCTGAAACACCAATTGAAATAAAATGAAAGCAATTAACAATAAATTAACGCCATCAGTCCCACAGTTTTTTTTGCTTTTGGTCCCACTCAGGCGCATATTTTGTACAGGATTTTCTCAGCTGTTTCTGTTGACAAAAGTTGCTCTGGAAAAAGGTCAATTCCTTGCAATTTCCTGACCTAAATTGGTGTTCATTTTATTGTTGTGAAACGTCATATACCACCTGGAAGAGTGACCTGGGTCATCTTCAGCGACACCAAAAGGGGTATCACACAGTGTAATGGTGTAAGTATAATTTTTATTAAATTAATCAAATGTATGCAATTAATTACTCACGATTCACATTACATCATTTCCAACTTAACTGAATTGGTACCATTTTATTTTTTTTGCATATTTGTGATAACTTTTGACAGGGTTTAAATGTAGCCAAAGATACAGAATGTATCCGGTATCTAAGGAATGACAGGTTGGATTCGATTTTTGCAAGATGTTAGTCCACGCTGTTGATTTCCCCAGAGATCCTTGACAAGCCCTTGGTCATGTCCATCTCGTCTAATCCCACGGTGGGAATCCCACCTGAGGGTCCCAAAGCCAATCATGTCCAGCATGTCCAGGAATCTTTGTTGGTATAAAAGGTCTGAGGCTGAAGGTTGGTGTGTCCATGTCAGAATCTGAATTCCTGTCAGGCTCTACTTGAGTTGCCCTCATCAGGAGTCTGTCATTGCTTCCTTGATTTGCATCCAAGTGCTAATTCCTCAAGTACACTCTGCAAGACAAGACAAAGACAGGGTGAGTTTACCATAAAAACCAAATGGAATGGAAAGGTGTCGTGCTTACTCATAATAATCCAAATGCTAATTTTCAGAAACCATAAAATGACTCTGTGTCCTGGACTTCTCATCGCCCTCTCCCTCCTGCTCCTACTCGGGTCAATCACCTCCGTATCCGGGTTCATCCTCACAGGGGACTTGGACGACCCTGGTCAATACCCGTCTTCTCTCAGATGGGAAGACGCGCTGCCTCCAACGCAGCAACTCTTTCGTCCTGCTTCAGGAAGGATCCCACTCGAACCATTCGGGAAGCGGGCATTTTGGGAAAGGAATGGACAACAAGACTTGGGGAAGCGGGCGTTTTGGGATAGGAATAATGGGCAGCAGGACATCGGGAAAAGGGCATTCTGGGATCGGAATGGGCAGCAAGGAGTTGGCAGCAGGACGAGTGGATGAGAGGAAGACGTCGACGCCTGACTTATCAGCGCCAGCGCACATCCGGCGTTAACCCTCAACTGAAGAGCCAATCGTAGCCTCCCTTTAGGAATGTTACCACCTTGCTTCTAAAGTAAAGACTGTCTTTGCGTGTGAACTGATAATTAGAGACTGAATTCTAATCTCCAAATTAGAAAGCTCCTGACGCATAGGAATTAGACTAATTAGTTTCTAGAATCATCTAGTTTTACAACCAATGGAGTTACCACTTCGTCACCTTTGGGTGACCTTCGGTTGTCAATGTGCTGTCCATTCGGATGACCCATTCTGTTGCCGCTGTCTTGGATGCTATCGTACTTTTCCCTTAAAGAGAGCGTCTCCATGACAGTGTTTAGTCTAAACTGTCGACGGATTGCTCTCTTGTAGGTCAAAGTGGCTTTAGATGGATGATGGCGTAGGCGGTATACACTTTCACTTCCGGTGCGTGACAGCCTCCCACGTTGACGCCAATAATGGTCTGATTGTTGTGTCTCTGCGAGTCGTGTTTGGGATGTGTTGGTGTCGTACCTGTGGCTGCCGGACTTTATATAAGATCCCCTCAGCCAATCACGTGCCGGAGCATAAGAAGTCAGGCCTAATGAGGGGCTGCAGAACTGTCCCGTCTTCTATTTTTGCTTTTCAATGACTTCCCTCTAATGACCCTCATTAACTAAGGCTCAAATGAGTGACTCCATTAGGAAATCAACCAATCAGAAACGACCAGGTCAACCTCAACTGTACCTTCGGGGTCATTCCAATTTATATTGCTTTGACAGAAGTAAGCTTCACGGAATTTTGACCAGTCCAAGCCCACTTTCCCTTGGGTTGGGTTCGGAGCGACACAAAACTTCTGCGAATCAGCCAACATCCTTCTGGCAGGAAGAGAATAGAGCTAATGATTCCTGAAAAAATTTCATATGAATTTGATTGGTCTTGGGCGGTGGTGTTTCCTTTCTAGCGAGAAGCCTATCGAGACGTGGCACGCACACGGGGAAGATGCTGGCCACGGTGGTAATTAGGGAGGGCCATTAGCATCCGAGTGCCATGATCATTCCCATGCAAATCCACTGGAGAACAGAGCAATTAGCGACTCGCATTTAGCAACTCCCTCACCCCGCCCCGCCCTCACCTGTTGCTTCTTCCAGGTCCAGGTTCTCTCCTTCGTGGCCATGCATATCCCAAAGACATCAGCCACGTGGCAATCAAATTCTCCTGTGCCAGGTTCATTGATCTCCACTCACAATCAGATCTGTTCAATTTCAGGCTGGAAGTCATTCCTGGTGCAGTCCTCTGCGTCGAGGCAGAGGTCAAGGGAGACGTCAAGGTCGGGAAGAACACGATCATCCATCCCTATGCAAGGATACTCGCCACTTCCGCTCCAATCGTCATCGGGGAATCCAACATTGTGGAAGAGTTTGCCACCATTGCGAACAAGTAAGGGCAAATCAACAGTTAGAAAGGTACAATGGCAGTTTCAATAATAACCAGCAACTTCAATTTCAGGTCAAATGAAACAATGTTCATTGGGAATCAAAACGTGTTCGAGGTCAGGTCAACAGTGAATGCGGTGAGGATCGGAGATCAAAACGTTTTTGAATCAAGCTGTAAGTTTAAACCCAAGGCCAACTATGGAAGGGATAAAAGTTGTGATACCATTTTGATCTCATGCAGGTGTGGTTGGCGAGGAAGTTGAAGTCGGGAATGGAACTTCCTTCGGTGCTGGAACTCGAGTAACGGCTGGAGGGAAATTCCAGGACAATTCCGTCTTCTTTGGAAATCCGCTGAGGCATAAGATCGCAACAGAGCGTCCACAGGTGCGGCTCTAAAAATAAAATTCCACATTTTAGTATTTGATTGGAAAATTGTTACTCACAGGCTCAGCACCTCCAAGTTGACTTTCTTTCTCGGATTCTGCCAAACTACCACAACATACTCCACCCCAGAAGTAAATGACATCCGGGTATAATGTCAGAAGCAAGTGACACCCGGTTATAATGGCAATCCCGGCTCTCTTCACCGCCACTTGCAACAAATATTCAGTTAAGCTTTGAGGAATAAATTAAGAAGCGCAGCTATCCTAAGGCAAATTCAGAACAACGGTCTGCATCTAATTACAGGCGATTGAATTGTTTGTAATTTTCCTTAGATGAATTACAGGGATTTAGATCTAAGCAGGATTTGGGATTTTTACCACGTAGTTTCCCCACATTGAATTGCAAATTGTGATCAACATGATTTATACAAGTGCAACAAAAGACGAAAACAAATTCCCTGAAAATTGGCAAAAATCCGTCTCCGCATTAGATCGAATTTATTTCTGAGTTGCAGGGAATTGGCAAAGTTAAATATTTGCGGAGACTAAATTGCTCACTTTGAATGGTAATTACTCGTTCCTGAATTTATGATTTTGTTGATGAGTTAAACTCCGTTGATGTGCAGGTGGAAGTTGGTAAATGGGAAATGGAAATTATGTACCAGATGGGGGAATAATAGGAGCATAAATGACAAGGGGATTTTTACAATTAATTGGCGGATTCAAGCATCCACCTTTGACGTGGTTTCTAGCTCTACTGCGGTGATGAGGCGACATTGAGATCTGCAATGCAAATCAGAGACTCCATTATCTTTTTGCCCTCGTCATCTCCAGTGGTCCAGCGCAGCTTCCAGTATCCCCTATAGAAACATTGCCCCCAAGATAAGTATAGGACAAAAGGAGATATCCTTTGTTTACCTGCTAAAGTACCCTTAGACCCTTGAGCCTAAAGGTCCTTCTTATTATTAAACATTTCTAGTCGTATCCAGTCATACAACGGGCTTCTTCTCCTTGGCCGTTGGCCTTTTACATTTATACACCGAAAAGTCCCCAAAAAAGGACAAAGACTTGTTCCTTTGGCCATTGGACTCTTAGACGCTTTCTGGCAGTAGCTTGGAGACGCTGTAGGAATTAATTTGCACAGACTTTTGGCGATAAGATGAGTGTCAGGGAATTCCGGTGTTAGTGGTGTCATTAGGGGGATGATTAGGATGTGATCGTGTAACTCAATTAGCTGGGTGACACGAGCGGAGAATCAGAGGGATGTCACCCACTTACCAGCTCCAGGACAAGGGGCAACATGCCCCACCGCTTGACATCCACGAACTGCTCCGACATCCAAGTCACTTTGCAACCGTCCGTGCTCAGGAACATCGCAACTCGACATCACACGCTCTCCCAGCGTCATCATCCACTGAGTTCCGTAAGTTGGTTTTAATTCAATTAGTTCCGTGTTAGCACAGCTTCCAGCTCCTCTTTGTCCAGGTCCTCTCTCATCCGACGTTACGTAAAGCTGGAATTGCAAATCAAAATTTAAGAATGACATAATTTAAAGAGTACTTTTCCATTTAACATAAAAGTTCATTAAGGTTCAAGTGTGTTAGTGTAGAGACAAAACTGGAGATTATTTGAAGTGATTCTATTGGTTTGTGGAAAGTTTGGAGTGTCCATGTCACCTTCGGTTTTACTGTCATTTCCATTTTATGGTCCATTATAAATATATCTGGAAAATAGAACAAAAGGTAGTTCCTGGTGAAATTGAGATTTTAATTAGGGAGCGTGAAAAGGGACAAAGGGAGAGTTAGAGTCAAGGAATCCATTGTTGTTCTCTTTATGCGATTCCATTGTCCCAGTCCCAATTAAAAGGCAGAGGCCTCGAACTCTGCTGGAGCTTGTCCAAGAGTTCAAGCAAGTGACAACTGCCATCGAGCCAAGCTAAGGAACGAGATAAATGCTTGGTTTGACAATTGATTATTTCCAGTCCATCTGGCTATTGGCTGGATTTGTTTAGCAGGGAAGTCCTTGGACTCCTATTCCCCCGTCACCTTCTTCTATTGTCTGTCACTCAACCTTGACAAGAACGGCATGTGGAAGACCTTCTTTTGTGTGTACGGAATTCATCACACGGAATTTGTTTTCAAACGGAAAACACCCTTATGCTAACTGCGGAGGCTAATTTCGCTAATTGCACTTACAGAACTGCTTCCTTCTGACTTTCCAGGTGAGACTTTGCAAGAAGAAGTAGACCACGTTCTTATATTCCTGTCCACCTTCCTACCACTCATCATTGGCCTCTCAGCCATCGCTGGAGTAGCACTGCTCGTCAGGTAAGTAATTAAACAAATTAAACAACAAATTAGGCTAAGAATTCTTTGCCTCATTTTCTGTCTAAATCTGAAAATCGAAATCGAATTTCAAAATGAAATGGCAAAATGGCAGCCAAAAAATTAGTTTGAAAATCCCAGTTTAAAATAGCCAATTTCTCACTTTCCCCCGACTGAAACTTCAATATGTCGCCCCGAAATGTCGCCTATTGCCTTTTCACCTTTTTTTGAATAAATTATAACTTTTTTTTTGTAGAAAAATGCGGAGATCTGAAAGCGTTGATGAAGTTGGCGCAGTAGAATATGGTGAGCGTTCATTCAGTTCCCTGCCGAATGCAACCCCTTGGTACCACGAGGAGAAGATGAGGTCATCGAAGGTCAGCCAGTCCATAAGCATGCCGCAGTTGCTCATCATTGATGGACAGATACATTCCGTCAGTCTCCCGACACTCCTTGCCATCGAGACCTACTATAACTACCCTTCGGCAGCCTCCATTCTGGACGAGACTTTCCACGATGTAAGTAGCGACATGAAAATAAAGATGCCGCAGCGCGTTGGTGAGGGTGGGAATAGGTTTTATTTTAATCGTTCATTGTTAGGTGGTGGACCAGTCTCAACTGAACGTCGGCGACCCCACTTCCCCACCACGGCGAAGCCTCAAGCGATCTCTGTCTATGAAGAGCCTCCGCCGCTTGCGCTCTCGGATCCTCCGCCTGCTGTCCTTCAAGAAGCGAAGAGAGGTCAACCCAAACTTCAACTTGGTCGACCTCCCCAGTGAAACCCGGCAGCAGCTCAAGCAGATTTATGTCTACTGAGACAGTCAATTTTTACTTAAGTCGTTTTAATCATGGACATTTCCAGTTTTGTATAAGGAATTCAGAGACAAATATTTTAAAACTACATGGTCAAGTAAGACATTAAAAAAACAAAGGGTGCGAAGAGCGAGCGCAAGAAGGGTCTTAGCGAGCGAGCGCTATGAATGAAAAGAAATTGATGGTGGAAGTTTAAGTAGAACAAGGCTAATTCACAAACTGAGGTTTTTAAGGGACTTAAGTGCTAATAAGTACATCTAGGTAAGTAACATGCAGTGAATACTAAGTTGTAATACTTTTTGAGTACTTGAACAGTAATTTCAATCCGGAAATACTCCGCATTCAGCGTCAGTAGAGATCCTCTTCTTCTTCACCGTAGTCGTTCTCTCCCTCCACGTCGTCAATGAGGTCAGCCAGGCCAAGGAAAGGGAAGTCATCCACGGAAGCAGGCAGAGTTGACACCACACCACCAAGCGGGTTCGGGGATCCACGTTTAGCTGCAGAACCAACGACACCACGACGCTTCATGTATGCACACCTGCAAGTCAGACAGTCAGTTTCAGCCAAATCCACGTCAATTCTGATTTGTTCCTTACAATGTTGTCCGGGGAATCTCATAGGTGACTCGCTGCCTGGCGCACAGTGGTTCCAGAAAGTGCTAATTTCATCGCTGCCTCAAGCCTCTCAGCTCTGTCTCCAGTGTCAATGCTCACGCCAGGAGCACGACGGGGTTTCGATGGGGCTGTAGCCGCTTGGTTCATTTTCCTATTCACCTCTTCATCCACAATGTTTTGATGTGACTGGAACGGGAGGAAGTGTAAACTAAACAGTGCAATACAATGATGAGAATTAGCAGGGCTTACGTGGTATTTGCTCATATGGGAGTCCATTGTTGACGTCGTCTGTTTCTCGCTGTTTCCATTTTGCAATTGTTTTCCGTGGAATCCCAAACGAATCAGAGCATTGTCTCAGCGTCAAACCGTTCTGCAGTGAATGCAAAACATTCTCACGGACTTCTTGGCTGTACTTGTAAACGCTCTTCCGCTGCTGCCCACTCGAGCCTTGAACCTAGAACCAGATCCCATCAACTGTAAACCGTATGACAACGTGAAGATAAAGAATATTTGACCCAACTGACCTCCAACTGTGACATTTCTCCTTTACCCTCCTCCTCGGACTCTTCAGAATCTCCAGAGGTCAGAGCGTTTTCCTCTGATGTCTCCACCTCCGCAATCTCCAGTTCGTTATCATCATCCTCCATCTGAAGAAAAAATTAAAAATTCTTCTGAATTAAATTCAATTCAAGTTGGACAGGTGCTTTCATTTACAGTTTCCGATTCAGGAACTCCGTCATCCTCAGGATTGATTTTTGTTTCAAGTTTTGGTGGTTCCATAAAGTGAACTTGCCGTGCTTCCATCGGCTTAGCCTTAGAGGTTCATGACATCAGAATTTAACCTGATACGCTTAATTTTTTAGAAACTAAAGGCTTACCTTGTTTGAGATTCCGTTGGAATTTACTGGAGTTGGCCTTGGGGCCAGGAGTGAATCTCCCTTCTGAATTTTGATGAGACGCGGTGGGGAACTGACCAAAGGAGCCTTCCGCTTCAACGTATTTTCCAAAAGTCTACCTTGACCAGGTTGAGTCGCTTGCAATGGAGCAGCAGCAGGTGACGGTGCTGGTCGTGTCCTTACGTTGGCAAGCCCGAGATCCTTTGCAATATCTTCATCAATGACCCCCTCCTCCCCTGCAAATCCTTTGATCCGAAGTGACTCTGCCACAGACGAGACACGCCGAAGTTTTTCTTCAGTGATTGTAATCTCTCCGTTGTACAAGTACTCAATGAGCGTCTTGAGCTCCCAGAATTTTACGTCTTTGAGGTAGATGATCGTATTGGCTGTTGCTGCATCTGGAAAATCCTTCGAACCAAGAAGACTTTCAAAGTATTCCGACGCAGAGGCCAGGATCATCCGATGGCAGCGAATCCGTTGACCCTCACACGCCAGCGTGACATCAGCAAAAGTCTCATCGTGCAAGTACCGTCTCAAATTGCTTCGGAGCACTCCAGTGAAATTATTCCATTTCACACGGTAGATTTCACGAGCAGGAGCCATAATTACGAACTGTAAACAAAACATAGGACATTAATATTAGTTTTCCAGAACAATGGCCACAAGAGAAACCTTACCTTTAGACCTTCTAAACAAAACTGTCACAAAACAAGTAAATCCAAAGTTCAGAAAATCCAAATTCTCAACCGCTGTCGAACCTCTCAAAGGTAAAGATGTTCACCTGACCAGTGCCAANTAAAGATGTTCACCTGACCAGTGCCAAAGAGTGACTGAACAGAGGGACAAGAAGGACAGGGTCAACTTTGACCCAGTAGAAACAGACTTCTGTCCAACTGCAACTGTAACAATCAACCAGGTGAGTTGGTATGACAACGTAAGTGCAATAAGTGAAATAAGCAGTGTCTAACCTTTGATAGTTGGGTGTCTGGAACTGTTCTGGAAGTGACCTTTGTGTCTATACTGACATGGCGACTCGACTGGGAGTGGCCTGTGGGTAGTTGTTCGTCACCCTCTGTCCGTCTCTGTCCCTGGTCTCGACATGAGCATTGCAAGTGAGGAGATCCTTCGGACGGACAAAAGGAGCTTCGGTTGGGACAAAACTGACACGGACGGAGGAGACGCAGGAAGGCCAACTCTGTCAATTCCACCAAAAAAATAGTCTGTGCATGGAACACTAAGGACAATGGAAAAGATAAACAATTAGAATCGGATACTAAGGGATAAATGAATATTAAAAATTATACAAAGTGACATCTGAGGATGACCTCTGACCCTAAGGTACTAACTTTCAGCTGGTTCTTATAACCAATTGACAGACATGAAGGCAGAGGAGAGAGTATTTCATAATGTTATCATTTAGAGGTCAATGACCTTGTCCCTTTAAATGTTATCAATTTTTTTATTGGAATTCTTGGAATGTCTTTCATTCCTGGATAAAATTTTTCCATTTCCTTTGGGGCATTGTGAGACCTGTTGAGCCTGGTGGTTTTAAATGGGACAAATCAGATGGAAAATTCCGACAGAAAAATACCCAAGAGAATGTCAAGATGTCAGCGACATTTGACATTCCGTCGTCAACATTTTATACTCATTGACATGTCCAGGGTGTGTCTTTAGTCTGTAGTCAGTTGTGCCTTCAACACCAAAGAAGTCTCTACCATGGCTAAGAATCTCACCACATCCGGTAATTAAAAACTAATTTTAAAACATTTGTATCCAATTAGATTAGTGACGTGTCATTTACAGCAGCAGCGTCCATCCACGTTCCAATGAGCAATCGGGCTGAAGACGACATTGAAGCCCAAGACAAGACACAGCTCTTACGAAACATGGGGAGCAGCGGTGAAGAAAGCGACGGAGGAAGGAACCAGACGAAGCCACGTCACGCTCACGACTCGAGTCCAAAGAAGCGCTTTGCAGTAACTGAAATGTCACCGACTCAAGTCTACATGTTTAAAATATGGTCGGCTTTGTTCTACGCTGTGGCTTCGTTCCAAATCACCATTGTCAACAAGCTGGTACTTACGACAGAAAAGTAAGACCTGATTGACTTTTATTATAGTGGGAACTGGACTAAATTTGGTATTTAGATTTCCTTCATTTCAGGTCCTGGCACTGGGACAGGTGACGTCGATAGTGGTCATCCTGTATGTCGCAAAGGCACTCAAGTTTGTCAACTATCCGAACTTGTCAAGAGATACTTTTGGAAAGGTAAGGCTGCGGAGGTTTACGTTGGCGGTGTGATGTTGTAATGTTGATTTTTGTTAGATTTTTCCATTGCCGATATTGTATTTGGGGAATGCCATTTTCGGCCTTGGTGGGACCAAAGAGCTTAGCCTCCCGATGTTCACAGCCCTTAGGAGATTCTCCATTTTGCTAACAATGGTGCTCGAGTTTTGTATTCTGAGGTAATTTTTAGCACTCGGATGGAAGCAACAGAGTGAGCTTAATTTGTTTTGATTTTTGCAGAGTATACCCTAGTCTTCCAGTCCAATTTTCCGTCTATACGATGGTTGGAGGTGCCATTTTAGCTGCAAGGTCAGTTGGGAAATAAGAATTTCGATGTGTACTTAAGATTTTATTTGTACAAAAAATAGACAGTTTATGCGATTGCAGTAGAGGTTCCAAAAGCGTTGGCGTTTCCAAATGGTCCAGCAGCGTTGGCATTCACATTCGTATTTGCGTTGGCTGTTCTTTGTCGATTAAATAGGCCAGTACCCATTCCCATACCACCAAGTCCCCCCAATCCACCAAGGCCGCCCATACCACCGCCAAGGCCTCCCATGCCGCCACGCAAACCGCCAAGCCCACCCATACCTCCCATTCCCAATCCTCCCATCCCCATTCCTCCAAGTCCACCACCCATGCCTCCAAGGCCTCCGAGTCCTCCAAGCCCACCGTCCATGAATCGTTTCTCTGGAACAGTTCAAAATTAGCTTTGCGCAAGGAAAGAAACTTAAGCGCTTACCTCGAGTTGGGAGTCCATTGACGCAAACGAAGACGCAAAGTGTCAAGAGGGCAAGCTTGGTGTCCATTATGAGTTTACTAGAACAGGATTCCGAGAGGATGAGCATGGGATGATGAGCACGCTGGGATTTATACAACCATCTTTGATTGGAAAATCACTAATGGAATTTTAATGTCCAGTTCCATTGAACAATCTTCAAACGCCATCCCTCAATTGGATGGATGGCTCAATTGGATACCATATGAAGGAAACCAGGGTTAATCTGCTATTCAAAGACCGTTAATTGGTCATCCAGTTAGCTGTAATTGGATTTTGATTAATGAATCTCTATGACGTGAAATTAAGGTTTGACGTTTTGCTTTTCTTTTTGCAGCAATGACCTTTCGTTCAGTATCCGTGGCTACTCGTTTGTGACCTTGGGCAACATTTTTACAGCTGCTAATGGCGTCTACACGAAGAAGAAGTTAGAGTCCAAGGAGTATGGCAAGTATGGACTGATGTACTACAATGCCCTCTTTGTCATTGTTCCCTTTTCCATCTACGCCCTGTGCACTGGAGAGGTTGAAAAGGTCAGTGACATTCTTCAGTTGATTTTGGCCATTACAATCTAGTGTGTAATTGCAGGCTGTGAACTACGATGGTTGGGGAAACCCTTTGTTCCTACTATACTTTATCTTGTCCTGTGTCATGGGCTTCGTCCTCAATGCAAGCATCGTCCTCTGTACGCAACATAACTCAGCCCTCACAACGACCATCATTGGATGTCTCAAGAATGTGAGTGTCACTTATTTGGGAATGTTCATTGGGGGTGACTACGTTTACCATTTTCTTAATTTCATCGGCATCAACATCAGGTAAAAGCTCACTGAATCCCCATCCGAGGAAGTCTCAAAATCTTTTTTGTTTTTGTTTTTACAGCGTCCTTGGCAGCCTCATTTACACTTATGTCACATTCCGACGTCAGTAGCGGAAGAGTGGTGTCATTTTATCACACTCCGGTTTATACTTTGCACTCAATCCGATGATGCTCCATATTTTTAATTCAGGAGCTCAACATTTAGTCAGTGGCATGCAAAATCGAACTTAATTTTTCAAATTCAACAATATTTCTACAAATAATGCTATTTCTCGAATAAACATCGCCATTGTAAACTTAATTCGGACGGTGAGGGCATGGACAGCCAATTCCATTTTTCAGTTAAAAATTACAAGAGCAAAGGGTTTAAATGGAGCTATGGAAAGACGGAAGTCGTGGTTTGTGAACTTTGTCTTTGTGTTTCTGCTCCTTACTACAATGCAATTTTCAACATTTATAGATATAATTGGCTGTAAACTGACCACCCCTTTTGCGGTGAGGATATAAACTTTTCCAGACGATTAACGGGCACATTTGTCTCTTCAAATTGACTGATCATTGTGGTCAGTTTTCCATCTATTCTCCCTGGGATGATCAGTGGACTTAAATGAACCAATCTGGAACAGGCAAGCTTCATTCGCCCGTGTCGCCTTCCCATTTCGAGTCTCTCCTTTGTTTTCATCACTTAAATCCACAATGCGTTTCACAATTATATTCGCCTCTGTCGTCGGCCTGTTCGCAATGGTCGCTGCCTCATCTCCAAATCTCCAAGTTTATTCCAGAACTAGACGGAGATGAGCTTCCAGGCATCGTTGGACTAGCTGGTAAGGACCTTCCTCCATTCCAAAGTAGTAACTGTAGTTAAGTAATATTTGATTTGTTAATTGAGAGATCAACAATGGCCATGCCCCAGCAAATGACTTCATTGTCATTGAGATCTTGAAACCACTGAGTAAGGGACAATTAAGCATTCATTTGTATTCAGGTTCCACTAATGAATTTCCTTTCTTTTCAGCTACTTTGGTGCCGAGTCTCACAGCACTGCTGAATCAGCAGAAGAGGAACGAGATAAACAATCAGAAGAAGCTAGTGAGCTTTCTCCACTTTCACCCAATTGGAAAGCATGAAACTCTTTTCATTTCTCTCGAATTGGTTTTCAGAAATAAAATCTATGAAATACTACTGGAATTGTTCAAGCTCGCAGTGGCAGATTGAGTTGAAAGTTGAACTGTCTTTGAGGTTGGAATTTTGTCAATTCGAATCCAAAGCGTTTTGCAATATGAAAAGGTCATAGTTGAATTTGCTTTATTGTTGCATCACTCCCATTCCTCGACCACAATGACTTGAATCCCCCCACCGAATTGGATGATTGTGCCATTGTGGTTTGTCTCTAAATTAGCCACAATGTCTTCCTTCCTCTTCACCTCAAGTCAGCGCTGATAATGACAACGCTGAGAGCTCCAATCCCCCACTGTGGCTCAGTGTTCCTCATTCCCTGCCAAAGGAATCACAATGAGGGCAAAGAAGGTCGTGTTAGTTTTAGTTGTCATTGGAATGGCCATTGGTCCTTCCCTCGGCATGGACTACCGTAAGTACGCTCCATCCCACAACTGACATTGTTAATCGAACTGCTCTTTTGGATTCAGTGGAGTACCTCCTGGCCACGAATGACCTCGTAGAAGATCCTGAAATATCGAAAACAAACCTAGGAAGCGACCAGCTCATCGTCGAAGAAAATGGAGGCGAAAAGGAGTTTTCGCTGACATACCAACTGTACCTACCGAACAAAGGTTGGAGTAAAACGTTGGAGTGAAATTTGTTTGCATTTTGGTTCTTTTCACTGCGCTTGTAATTTGCAGGTGGTCCAGACGGTCAGTCTGAGCCTGTCCCGATCATAATGTCGAAACCGAAGAAGGGAAAGGCTGGTGTCGCTGCAGCCGCTTAACCGCAGGGCGTTCGTAATTGAAAAGTTTAGCATACCCGGGAGTTGAATTTTTCCATTCCCTTGTCCTCCCCGGCCGATGCCAAAGCCCATAAAATAAAAACCCATTTGGAGAAAGTTTAAAAGTATTTTTTTTATTATTGGTGCTGTCCGTGGAAGTGGCGTTGAAGATCAGTCCCCTGAGAAGTGCTGAGTTCAGCATCATTTCCTCCGTCCGACCACGCCCCTTGAGATCAGGGAAAGGACAGCCCAACTCAATTATTCCAGTCCCCACTCGCCCCACCTCAATTAGAACCAGTTTCACAAACACAAAAAGGTCATCGGGGAGAGAGCGAAGGGAGTCCACGTGACCCGGGGCCACTTGCTGGTTGTTGTTGATGATTAGTGAAGTTAATCTTTCGGAAGGGGATGATGACGGGTGGTTTTTGGAAAGTAAATGAGAGAGAAAGTCCATTGGATCGGAATAAAGGCTCCGGTGCAGGGTGGACTTCCCCCTCTGGAACTGAAAGGGCCCTTGAGGATGACTAACCACAGTAGGACTAGGCTGTGGCTGAAAGGGACCACCACTTCCACTCGCCCCTTGATTAATGAGCCTCTCCTGTCCCCATCCGACTGATTGGTCCATTAATTATGAACACACTTTATTCATCTAAGAGCTTCACTTTGCATAATTCAGAGGAGGAGGAGCAGAGGGGGGTTGCGGGACAGACGCTGATTGGTAAAGGTGCTGGACGATCAGACTCTTCTCCATTTCCTGGTGCTGAGAACGAACTGCAAAGCGATTCACATGCACTGGGATAGGAACGACGATTTTACTAGGACCACCATTCACGCTGGACGAAGAAGAAGTCCCTCCGGAACCACGAGGAACGGCGCTCATCCCTACACAAGAAATATGATTCTTTCAGTTTTTTCTTGGCAAACCAAAAGATGCAATGCTAGATCTGATTAAAAACTTTAAACTCAATTCAAAACAATGAATGTTATTTGAATGAATCGAAGAGTTAAAGTTGGAATTTCATTTTGGTGAAAAACCTGCAAGAAATTCTTACTGTCTAAGGAATTGTTACTTACCTCCAGCTTTGACCCTTTTCCACTTGGCCCTTCTGTTCTGAAACCAGATCTTGACCTGGACTTCGCTGAGTTTGAGCGTCCTTGCAATCTCCGACCTCTCCGTGAGACTCAAGTACTTTTTGGCGTGGAATTCCCTCTCCAGTTCTAGGAGTTGCTCGCTCGTAAAGGCAGTTCGTCTCCTTCTTGTTTTCCCAAGGAGTCCATCTTTCCCACTTCGTGGAGCACCGTTGCTTCCCCTTGGGGCATCTTCCGTCGGTCCATCCCCACGGTCATTTTCGGACTCTGTCAAAGACAATCTTAAAACTGAAAGTGGAGGAGTGCAATGGTAAACTCACCTGAAGGCGTGCCGGGGGACCTTGATCCATCTGACGTGGCTGGAGAGTGACACTTTGGAGGGGATGACTGGGGTGATTCGCTGATTGGCTGAGATGGGTAGCTACTGAACTGGGACTGAGCAGACAAGTCTTCTGGGTACAAGGGAAGCAGCCCTGAACTCTGCAACTGGGCCAAGTGCGCTGACAGTCCAAAGTAGCCAAGTCCCCTATCTGGTGGTGGGAAGAGCCAGGGACTGAGGAAAGGACCCAATCCCCTTGGGGAAATGAGGGACTCAATGGAAAAATTGGAAAACTCTTTCCTCTCCATCATTTCACAGAGCGGTTGATTGTTAATTTGGATTGTTGCCTGTCACCTCTATTGACAATCGTCGTGATCGCTTCTGTTTGAAGGTTGGTGACAAACTGAGGACTCTGTGGATTCCTGGCCGTGGTGAAAGTGGGATTGTGGATTGTCCCTGGAGGGTGAGACCAAACCTCTGATTGGCTCTCCACCCCAAGCCCCGCCTTCTGCAACCTCCCCACTGGACACACTCCTCGCCACTTCAACTCTTCCGCCTTGCGTCCCAAACTTAATTACAATTAAAGTAATAATTTTTTGGACCCGAGTTCCCCTGGAGTGAATCTGCCCCTGTTCTGCCTTTGGATTGGATGCTGTCAAGTTCAATTTGGACGGTTGTCCCTGCCTCGGTGTTTGCCTTTGAAAGTGAGCTTGGATTCCAATTACGTCCTCTGTCTAATTATTCGGCCTGTCAACTAAGACTGTGGGACACTTCCCTGCTCCGTCCCACATGGAGAGAGACTCGGGATTCCATAATTAAAATCCGAATTAGAGAGAGAGGGGCTGGGGATTGAATTTTTTGGCTGGGTTCCCCTGGTCGTCATAAATCAAAGGTGAGTTGTGACACTACGAGCAGATGGAATTTGGAAGGTGATAATGCAGGGCCTTGTCAATGAAGGGATCCATGTCAACTCATGGGGACTTTGCAAAGGAGCCAAAGTGGGTGTGACTCCCTCATAAAAAAAATTTCTCGCCTCTTCGCATTCATTGATTCCACGGGATTAAATTGGACAGCGATCAGCGTCTGGGATTTGGACAAAAGAAAGGGGGGAGGAAACCACGGAATCCACCCTGGTGGCTTCTGCCTAATGCACTGGGGTGGGGCCATGGGACAAGATTTACCGACTTCTGACAACCATTGCAAGGAATCACAAAAATATCACAAAAATATCCTCAATTCAAACACTGGAAAAGTAGAAACAGAATCAATTATTAGATAGTGAAACTGTCACAATGGAACAAAAGAGTTAACTGTCCCAATGAAAAAATCATAGGAATATTTTTCCAGAATTTTACAACGGCGTTTTTCCATTTCAAGAATTTATGGAAATTAGAAAACTTTGGGGCAAATTGAGACGGAAATGTCGCCATTGCGGGAAAGTTCAAAATTTGGAAAATGGCCGTGTTTTTGTTTTCGAGTTCTTTCCTAATTTTCGGATTATGAGTAGTGTATTTTTGAGTATTGAGTGAAAGAATGAAATTTCTTCCATTTTCTGCCTGTTGACATAGTGCGTTGTGGATCTTTTTTTGGATGTGGTGACTGGTGAAGTGCCAGGAGCAGAAGGGCCTGGAAAGAATCTGAAGATCTTGTCGGACACGGCGATTAATTTGTTGAGTAATGTGGTCCCGACTCTTCCCGCTTCTGGTCTTCTTCGCCTAATCTTCTCCCCTCATTTACACTTCGTGGTCGCTATTAAAAGAACAAATTGCCGATAAATGGGACCACTCAGCCCATTTGTCTCCTTCCTCCTCGCCTCGGCTACCGTTCTGGTCGGTAACTCCTTTCCCGGTGACGACGTGTTGGACGACGACATTGAGCTCCCACTCCCATCCATATACCCATACCAACATACCCTGCCAGTCGGCTGAATCAGATTCCTTCACTTTCTCCCATGACTGCGTCCTCCTCATAATTCATCTCCTTCCTCAATTATTCAGAAGCGGAGAGTCAGGCGATGGAGCTAATTAGGAACAGGAGGCACTTAATCGAGAGTCCAAAGTGCTTATGCAAATTACTCTTCAACGCGGGATCAATGACAAAACTTTGTGTGACTTGGTGACATGAGAACTCCATTCCGAAACTGACAGGGAAGCTCGGCTGACGGTGGAAAAGGGTCACCCGACCGACTCCCGTTTTGAGTGACAGGCGGAACGAACGGAACACCGAAAACCCCATCCTATTCGCCCACTTTCCCTTCCACGGCCAGCACACGGAAAGACACAAGGGCTCAAGCTCTCTGGTGCAGACGAAATGTCACCAACAGCCTCACACTTTTATTATTCACACTCACAGCTTTCTCTCGAATTTTTACACTTATTTTGTCATGCTCTTCCATCCCTTGACTCATCCGTCAGAAGGCCCGAAATTAAAATTGTAAATGAGATCCGAGAGGCACTTGAAGGTGGACAACTTCCGCCCTTTGCGAATCACTTCACAATCAACGGTCCCAATTGACTTTTCGCTCGGTAGAATACAGCAACTCACAGAAGTCGCAAGCCAACCGCCGCTCCGAGTCCCTGCGCTCACTCTCTCCTCCAGTTTCTTCAGCCAATCACCGTCCAGGGCTAGGCTCACGCGCTCAGTGATCCCTTTGAGTATGTTATTCCCCCAGAGGTTGTCTTCATCTGGTAGATTCCGCTTGGCTGCAGCATAGGTCCAACCTGAGGGAATCACTTTCAGATACATGCCCAAAAGGATCCAGGCAATGCCTACTCCGATCAAGGCCATGGCCATGCTCAGCTTCCGAATAAAATCGGTGATCTCGTAGTGGCTCAGTTCAAAGTCAATGTAGGTGGACAGGAAGCGGCTGAAGAGGGTTGGTTCTTCAGCAGGAGGCTTTTGAAGGTCAGTCTGAGGGATTTTCTGAACACCATCCCACTCTGATCCCATTGGCTGGAACTGAATCCACGCACCATTGCGGGATGGGAACTGACCATATCTTGGGATCTGACGGACATTCGGTCCATAAGAAATCCATGCTTTGGCCAGAGCCGAATTCTCTGGTCCGATTTCAGCTCGTGATTGGAACACTTGGACTCCATGTCCAGTTTGATTCAAGTCTTCAGCCCTGCTGGTTGGAACTTGTTTGAAACTGATTTCAAGTTGATTATGTTGTTCAATTCGGGATTGCTGTAGTGCTTTGTCAGCTTCATTGAGAGCCTTATGAGGCGACATTTCATTCTTGATTCGCTTCTGACCTCCAGCAGTGAAGATTTGAATTCCTTTTGCAGGAAGGGAGGAAGACCCGTTAGTTGGCCTAGGTTTTTTGGGTGGCTTCTTGTCATTAGCTGATGAGTGCTGCGATTGCCCAGTGGGGATTTCGTTGATTCCTACGTCAATGGTGGGTATGGGTTGGCGTTTCTTTAAGGCTGCTGACATTGCATCCAGATGGTGGGTGGGAATTGCATAGATGAAATATGGCGAAACACTCCGTTTTTTCCTTGGACCCATGAAGGGTCCAGTCATCTTCCCCGGAAGGAGAATACCGTGTTTCTCATCCCTCTGGAATTGTGGGTTAGTGAAGGCCTTGAATGCGGCCGCTGGGGCTGGAGTGGGTTCTGCCTTCCCCGGCTCTTCTGCTTGTTCCTGACAAGTGCAGATGGTCGTGGCCAATGCGGGGAGTACCGGAAGCAGGGCGAGAATGAAGAAAGACCAGAGCATCCCAAAGTCCCTCAGGGAACATGCATCGGTACTGGAATAGAAAAGGGACTCACATCACTTGACCTCATTTCACATGAAAGATACAAAGATAAAACAGAAACAAAACTAATTAAAATAATTAATTTCCTACTTGCGTATTGACTGGAATTTGAAGCGGAAGTGAAGTTTGTAACTTACCAATTAGTTGTAGATTAGTTAAAATATTTTGATTTTTGTTATTGTGTAAAGTACCCTGAGTGAAGTGTGTCTAATGAGCTCTTTGCTGAGCCCTTTGCCTCTCCCTTCCAACAATGGGACTGAAAAAATGCATCCCTTCACACCCTTCTCAAGGGATACTTTCGCCTGACCTCGTTCAGGGACACTCCTCTCAAGGTCCAGTTGCACACCCGTTTATTCACCAGAATCTCAAATAAGTTAAGTAAAGGTCAGTCTTGTCAGGCGTCATGCGTAGAAGTGTCAAAAGGGGTCAGCTAACTTATTTCTTCGGTCCAATGGCTTTCATCATCCGTCGTAGTTCACGGCCTGCTTCGCATTTGAATTTGGAACAGCTAGTTGCTTCAGTATCCAGCCGGAGAAAGCGCATGAAACGCTGGATCATGGGGTTCTCAATGCTCTCCAGCCTCCTGTGAGAAATCAACTTATGAAGCCTGAAATATTTTAAGCTTTGATTTAGAATGGACCTACGCCTGTATCCACTTTGCAAAAGGGACTTGACGCGCAATGCGCCCTACTTCACAGCTCATTTTCTGGAGGCAATCCTCATTGGAAGTGAGTTTGTACGCAAGTCCGAGCAGTGGCGTCCAATGCCCTCGCGGCTTCTCCAACTCGCCCTGAAGTCCTTGTGTCTGTTTGGTTCAAGTCCAGTCGTATGACGGGGATGAAGTAAATCACAAGACCAATCAGTATCAGTGGAGCCAAGATCAAGGGGACAATCACAGGGGCCAATACAATGACGAGAATCCCAGTGGAAACCCAGCCAAGGCTTTTCACAGCGCTGTGTGCTAAGCTAAAGAGTCCACCGATACTCACTGGGTCCACTTTGGCATCTGCTTCGTCCTGTCCAAGTACTCCATTCTCCCAATTGTCACTCGATGCCGTTTTGGCTATAAATCAAAATTAAACTTGCATACTTGATCACTAAAAGGTTAAATAACGTGATCCTTACGATGCTGTCCGTAGTTTTGTTGTCCCTGGTGCGATTGGGGGTGTAGGTGGTAGTAGAATGCTGATGGGTTGTGACCTTTCAATGTTTCTGAGTGCTCTGCTGCCTTGATGTAGGAGTCACGCGGAGTCCATTGACCTTTGCCTTGATCCCCGTGAACTCTGGAGAGACAGAGGAGGAAGGTGACAGTGAGGACCTTCATGGCTGAATGGACACTTGGGCATGACAAGAGATTGATTTTTATAGCCATGGATGAATGAGCTGGATGTGTTAATTGACCCCTGAATCCGTGTCAGTGGGATCCATTACAACCAATTAACACTCAACTCTCCTTGTCTATTTTAAGAAACAAAGTCCGTCTCCCATTTGTTGAGTTTCCTTTCATTGTTCCTGTCCCATTCAATATTTGACCGATTTCAGAATGACCTTTGCGACCGCTTAGTTTATTCAAAGCATCTTGTTGACATTTTAAATCAATTTTGTATACGAAAGTTACTTATAGACCTTTTCGTTTTTCTCCTGGATTAGATTGTGTTGATTTATGCTAAATCGGGTAGGTACGTGACTTGACCTGCTTTGTGCTCGACGTATTTTCGAAATACGAGATCGTGTAAGCACTGGTCAAAATTCTCCCGCGATGGAGTATACAGGTGCTGGAGGGAATTCGTGACTTCCTGGAAGAGGCCAAGGACAGGGAGGTCTTTCTTCTCCTTCATGATTCGAACGATCGCAGCTTGGAGAGCTAACTTGTAGTCCTTGGCTACAACCTTGGCCATCACTTCCGATTTCCCGGCCTTGGACCATGAGTGGAATTTCTCGTTGAGAATGATGTCACTCTTGACATGAGTGAACTCGAGGTTGAGTTTGTAACTCAAGTCGGTCAAGCTTGTGTCCTTCTGGATCATTCCCAACTTGAGAAACGGAGCCAGAGCCTGGAGGAAAATAAAAGTCAGAAGTTGGAATCGCATTTTATTGAATTTGTGTTTTACTTTATTAATTTACCTGATCGAAATTGGCTTCTGGGATTTTGGAGATCGTTTTCAATTCTTCTGCTGGAATGACATCCTTGTCGTTGAACAGGAGTAAAATCTGCACTTGGAAGAGGGACAAGTTGAGGTTGTACTCTGCACCAAAGGTATTTGTGGTGACCATGACACCATGCGAAGGGTCGTGGAGGAAAGTCAACTTCCGGTTGGGGAACTCAGCCTTGTAGAAAGACTCGTATGACTCTAGACTCGCCTTCAACTAGATTCAGATTAAAGTGAAGAAATTAGTTTAGGTTTCTGCAAAGCGCTTAGGCTAATGACCTCACCACCGGTGTCAAGTCAGTGACGGAATTTGATGCGATTGGGAACGGCCATGTTGTAGACGTGAGGACGATGACATCGACTTCCGTCGGAATACTTTGTTGATCATTGGCTGCCATCCATTCCACGAATTTCTGAGACAAGTCATTTGATTTTGTGGCGTCGTTGAGCATTCGTTGGATTCTGGCCATTTCACTTGCCCCAACTTATAACAAGAAATTGAAATTGAAATAACTTTTGGAACTTTGGAAATCGGATTCAATCTGTTTGACTTACGGAAATGCTTGAGTTTGGACAGTAGACTGAACTCGTGGTCCATACGAGAAGAAGCGTAGACCAAGCGATGAGCTAGTGCGCATTTCGTATAACTTTATGAAACTGGGTTTGTCACCCAAGTATTGCACAAAGTACACCTATACAATGAGAAAAGGTCAACAACTTCACCCTTGAATTGAATCTAGATACCGCACCATCCTGTCCAAGTTGTCCGGAAGCTCTGTAGCCTTTGCCTTCTGGAGCATGATGTCCATAACCCTTGCAAAATGGTCAGAAGCTCGATTCCCGCTGAAACGACATAATTCGACATAAAAAATTATGAAATATTATTATCAAATTAGGAAGCCTTACTGGATATTGTGCCAGTTGCCAATGTACTGGTGCATTGCCGTTTCCAAATTAACTGAAAATCGAATGTCATAATCAAGGCTAACAGTAATCAGGTCCTCTACTCTGTTGTAGATTCCAACGACCACTTCCATCGCGATTGGACGGTTTTTCTTCTTCAATGCTTCTTCCATTTCGTTTGTGATTAGTGCAAGCACTCCGACTCCAAAGGCAGTTGCAGTCTTATCCAGTTCTTCATCATCAAGTCGGGATAAGAGAGAGTGGACGCAGGAAATGTCCCTGACAATGTCTTCGCTGTTCGAGGTCAGAGCCAAGCCTATGAGACGGTTCAACGTGGACCCCAGTTCGGATTTCTTCTTCTCCAAGAGAATACGGCTGAGAAGCTCCGTGACTTCTCGATGTGTACCCCGGCCACGGTATGTTTGAACTAGCTGTTCTTCTCTTTCCAGCCAGCCAAGTACAGTTCTGCTGTATTCTTCGACTGTGTCTCCAGTGAAGATGGCTTTGTTACTGTACTCTTTCTCCAGCTCATCCAAGTATCGTCGCTCGAATTTTGACTTGTACAAGTTCGGTTGTTCACATATGCCAATGATTCCCACCTTAACTTCCTTCTCCAATTTATTCAGGGAGTTACAAATCGTCTCCAAATGAGCAAAGCACTGTTCGGTTCCGTCAAGATTTTCACTTCGCACTTGCTTGAGTGCAACTCCAATCACCTGATGAGAACAATTTTTAGCAATCAGTTTTTACAAATCATTATTGAGTGTAATAAGTGTTCAAAACCTGGTCTATTTTTGTGTCAACCACGATTTCTCTCCAGATTTGCATTGCTAAGGATAAGAACCCGCTTTTCCCTGTCGACGACTTCATTCTCAGTCATCCACTCTCTGATTCCCATCGGGTGACTGCAAGTATAAATAAAACATTTGCTTAAACCGCTACCGTGAGCCTCACATTTGACCTTTCATACCGATTCAAATCACGGAACAGTGAGTTTAGTTTCTTCACGGAAGTCTCAAAATTTTCCCATCCGATTGCGTATATCTGCGGTGTGTCTTCTTCTTTGGCGTCTCCCATTCCCTGCAAAGACAAAGAGATAATAAAGTTCAAAGTGCAAAATATAGGAGGTCAAGGTTTAATGTTATTCTCTTACTTCAACATATCCTTGTAGATACTGTCTGATGATTGTTTCCAGCTTGCGACGATATTCAGTACACCTACATCCTTCAGGGCAGTAATCACGTTCACCGGGTATCCGAACACGAACTTGCTCGAGTGGTTTTGTCTTGTACCAGCTGACCGTCTGGTGGATGAAGTGATGTGCTTTCATGTACTCGGCAATGGTCATCTTTTCCCCGGAGAGAAGGCCCACCACCATCTTCTCGACATTGGCCCACTCAGTCTCCGTCATGTCAGATGTCATCCTCGGAATTAGGATATCGGACAACAGGAAAAAACTATAAAAGATACGAAATTGAATCCGACTGGCCAACTCACCTGATGCTCAGCTGAAGTTGGACTGACAACTGGAAATCGAAACAGAAAAGGAGGGACTGAGGGATTGTTGACATTTTTATTTGCGCACTAGCACTAGCTGTCATGAAGATTCCCAACAGATGGCAACTCACGTCACACAGTGACCTAGCGTGTCAACGACACAATGGGAGGTACACATTGAAAGATGTTAGAATGACCTCTTCAAAACAACGATGGGTTCAAACAATTGTTTAATGAGAAAATAGCAAGTGAACTATAAATGTTAATTAATTTACTCTTCGACTTTGTCTGAACTTATGCTGCAGGGGCTACCTCCTCATTTCCCTTGTCAGCTGCAGGTTCAGCAGCAGCTTCCTCTGTCTCAGGTGCCGTAGCTTCCGCTAGATTTTCAGTAGCAGCTTCCGCTGGATTTTCAGCAGCAGGTTCCGCTGGAGTTTCGGCAGCAGCTTCCGCTAGAGTCTCAGGCTCCGCTTCAACTGCAGGTTCCGCCTGTGTTGCTGCGCTTCCAATTAGAACTTGTGGATGTTCAGCTTCTGGTTCCTCTTCTGACGCAGCGACTTGGTGTGCCTCGGCAGCAAAATAGCTGAAAAAAATTATTCGTGTGGCTGGATTTAATGAATAATTGGCTAATTTTAATTAGTAAAAGTCACATGAGACTTTCTTACTGGATGATTGGTTTGAGGACCTCAATCACAATGTAGTCCTTCGCTGGGGCATGGCCATTGCGAATCTCTGAAACAATCACAAGACATCGCCATAATTGTAAC
>VNWY01000873.1:0-26072 GCA_009869845.1 Pseudachorutes palmiensis | reverse complement strand
CCAGAGAATTTTTACTGTAACTAAGGACAACGGCTTGTTGGATTCGTAGTCCTTAAAGTAGTTCTGCAAAATTAAAATGGCCATTTGGTGTCTCAAGTGCTACAACTGAATAGTTATACATTGCCTGTAAACGCAATAAGTAGAAGGATTTTACAATGGTGAAGAGTTTTGGCAACGTGATTGGACTGACAATTTAATTAGTAAACAGTCAGTGCTAGCCATAGAGGAAACTGCTGATAAACAAAATTCTGATAAAATGGTGCTCATTGGTTCACTACTACCACCAATGTGGCGGTGAGGATTAAAGTTCTGTTTTTGGCTATACTTTCCCTGTAGATTCAATCAATCAACGCCTTGTCTAAATCTCTGCAGATTTAGAATTGACAGATGTAATTTAATATCAGGACCGGAGATACAAAGCCTAAATGGAAATTACTATCTCTTGCTCACTTTGGATTAATGGATACACTGATAAACAAACCTCGATAGTCAGGAGATTCCAAGCATACGTAAACCAGATAAGACTGCGTCAATTCCAATCTGCTCTTTCAATTTACTAAAAGCGTTCAACAGCCTTGTATAACTTCTTATTCGTTTTAGAAAAGTTAAACCTACGGCGGATGGAGCGACTACGCATCGACAGCAGTGACGATGACGACGATTTTGGACTTCCGAAGCGAAGTGACACTGCACCGTAAGCTGAATTCATAACTGGGTCAAGTCCCATTGGCTGTAATTTGAGTTTTCCAGTCAAAAGGATGTTCCGGAGTCATGGGACCAAGCAGAGCTACTGCCACCTGACGGCGAATCGCAGGCATCCCAAGACGAAGTTTGCTACACAACCCTCATAAAAGTTCTTAAAGTGAGGGTTCAATAAGGCAATTAATTATTATTATTAATTATTAATGATTCTTCTGACATTAAGGTTCTTGCTTACATCGTCTCGTTCTGCCTGACACTCGGCGGCGCGGTGTTAGCGAAATCAACGTTTCTCCTCATGACTTCGCAGCTGAAACCAGATAGAAGTATCGCCTATTGTTCTGGTACATTAATTGACATTAGGCAATAGTCCGCCGTTTTTAACGTGTTTTACGTTTAGGCAGTATGAAAAACTTGGAGGCGATAATAATGCCATTGGAAGTAATTTCTTGGACCTGGGGAATTTTCTTTTGCTTTGCTTTTCCGGAATTTTTGGTCTTCCTCCGAGCACTTCGGATGTGGCTGTTTAAGGACACAGAACGCCCGACATTTTTCCAAGCTTTCATTCCTATGTTCTTCGAGGTAAAATTATATGTACAAAACACTAAAAACTCCGAAAATTAGTTAATCACAAACTAACCTAATCATAATTACGCTCCAGACATGTCATACATTAGGATTGGCGATTCTAGCGTTCATCGTTTTACCATCGACGAACGTACTACGCGGAGCCATGCTCACCAATGCTCTTTGCCTATTACCCGCAGTTTTCAGTAAGACACTAATTGAGAGGATTAGTACTATATTACAGCAAAAAACTTTAATTGCTTTGAACTTGGAATTAGGCTTGTTGAGCAGAACACCGGATGAGCACGTTTCTGTGGAAAAGGGTAGGAGAAAGTGGCTACTTTTGAGCTTGATGGATGGCCTTTGCCTTCTTTTCATCCTCGCTGGACTGACGCTTTGGACTGTTTTCAACGACGAACCGGAAGGAAAGCCATGGATGCTTCCATTCGCCACTATCCTTGTTTCTTTTGGATGGTGGGAAAATTATGCTGATAGGAATTCATATTTCAGTAATGTGAAGCGACTTTAATCCAGTTGATTTGATCAAGTGCCTCATTTGAACTTACTTTCTCTAATCCAGAGCCAATTCGAATGCTGGGGAAATTGCAGTTGGGTCAGTCTCGGTACACAACGTACCTGTTCATCCCGTTGTGGAAGATGTTAGTCTTCCTTGCAGGAATGGTTTTCAGCACCTCCATCAATGGGGACAATTATGAAAGTCTGTTTACAAACTTTACAGCCGCTTTCGAGCCACATAAAATAATTTATTCTGAGGTTGATTTGACCAATTAATACTTGAGCTATTCGAATAACGATCGAATAACGTTGAATATTTTGCAGCTCCGTCCTCAGATATCCTCGGGAATTTTACCACCAGTGACTGGAGAACAATTTTACGGGAGAGAACATCTAGCCAATAACATTAGTACTGCTGTTTTTTACGTCATTGCAGCTCAAATCTTTGGCGCTGTGCTTACTCATCTAACTGGTAACCTTATTACAAACAATTTGAGGCGTTCGGCATCCTCTTATACCTAATTTCCAACAGGAAAGTTTACATGCAAAATTGGAATCCAAAGCTTCAGCTTTGCATTTCCATTGAATTTGGCAGTACCAGTGACTGTCCTGGTTCTGGTGTCTTTTTCCGGTTTTCGAGAAGAAAATACGTGTTTCCTAAAAGGATTTATGCCTCCCTACCTCTTCTGGGAGTGTCCGAAAGGAGACCTCCTTTTCGACTTTATTCGAGATGAGGTAACCAATGAAAATGCGGTAGTTGTCGTAAATATAAAGTATTCTTTTGTCAAGTTTTCCTGGGTATGGCTTCTCTGGCTTATTACGCAGACGTGGGTAACCATTCACATTTGGAGTCCCAAATTCCGTCGCCTGGAAAGAAGTGAGATTCTCTTCGTAAGTCCAATGTATAATGGTCTTCTCGTAGACCAATCCCTCGTATTGAACCGTCGCCGCCACGAATATCCACAAGAGCTGCTAGGGGAAGATGGACTTGAACATAGCACGCCCAGGCCAGTGGATTCATTCGGAGAGTCCTATAAGGAGGTCAGTGGGAGGGAGGATGCTGTCCATCAAGATGACACAATCCCGAAAATTTACGCATGTGCTACAATGTGGCATGAAATCAAAGTAAGACTACCTTCAATTAAGACGACATAAGTGTAACATTTTACCATTGGTTTCAGAGTGAGATGATGGAAATGCTGAAAAGCGTTTTTCGCATGGATGAAGACCAATCTGGCAAAAAACTTGCGAGAAAATACTTTGGCGTAAACGATCCGGATTACTATGAACTTGAAAGTAAACTTATTTTATTAATACTATTGAACTGCAAATATTGAATGTACAATTTCGAAATATTTTTGTAGCTCATATTTTCTTTGACGATGCATTCAACAAGGCTGGAAGTTGTGTGAATAGCTACGTCAAAGATATGGTGGAGATCCTGGAAGAAGCGGCAACTCAAGTCCATGAAGTAAATGTTATTTTGGCACCTCCCCGAAAATATCCGACGCCGTACGGCGGAAGACTCGAATGGACCTTACCCGGAGGGACAAAGATGTACGTCCACCTCAAGAATAAGGATAAAATTCGTCACAAAAAGCGCTGGTCACAAGTGATGTACATGTACTACCTTCTCGGTCATCGGCTCTTTGAACGTGACATCCCTGCCTATCGAAAAGATATAATTGCTGAGAATACCTTCATTCTCGCCCTTGACGGAGACATTGACTTTAAACCCCAAGCCGTTCGTCTTCTCGTTGACTTGATGAAGAAGAACAAAACATTGGGTGCTGCATGCGGCAGAATCCATCCAATCGGCTCCGGACTTATGGTTTGGTATCAAATGTTTGAGTATGCCATTGGTCATTGGTTCCAAAAAGCAACTGAGCATGTCATTGGCTGCGTCCTGTGCTCACCCGGCTGTTTCTCTCTTTTCCGGGCATCGGGGCTCGTGGCTCCAAATGTGATGGCCAAGTACACCACAAAGGCAACTGAGCCTCGACACTTTGTGCAATACGATCAAGGGGAGGACCGCTGGCTCTGTACCTTGCTTCTACAACAGGGTTACCGCGTTGAGTACTCAGCGGCAAGTGATGCTTTCACTCACTGCCCGGAGCAGTTTAACGAATTCTTTACACAGCGACGACGATGGGTTCCATCAACTATGGCAAATATCTTCGACCTCCTGGCGGACTTTAAGCGAACCATCAGAAACAATCCGAACATCTCTTCACCATACATTGCTTACCAGGTCAGGAAATAATGAAGCTTTCGGCGGAATATGGTGAATGGATATCCCTAACTCGTCTATGGATTTGCAGATGCTGTTGATGGTCGGGTCGATTCTCGGACCCGGATCAATATTTCTGATGTTGATTGGCGCATTCAATGCTGCCTTTAAAATTCCAAACATAGATTCCCTCATCTGGAACGCAGTACCTGTGTTGCTTTTTACTATAGTCTGCTTTTTTGCAAGTTCTGATGTGCAGGTAGGTTGAATTAATTGCCTGAAAGACATTCAGTTGGGAATTAACAGCTTTTTTATTCGTTTTGAAGTTGATAGTTGCCCAGATCCTTTCAGCAATTTACGCTCTAGTAATGGTGGCAGTACTAGTGGCATTAATAATGCAAATCCACGTCGACGGTCCGCTTGCACCGACTTCTCTATTTCTCTTCGGTGTAGCTTCCAGTTTTGTCATTGCAGCCTTTCTACACCCATTAGAATTTGGTTGCTTGCCGTATGGCATTGTGTACTACATCACTATTCCGAGTATGTACCTTCTCCTCATTATCTACTCACTCATGAATCTAAATGTAAGACACAGTTTTTCCAAATTATTGATAATTTCCATCACTTTACTTCTTGGAATCGGTCACCGTTCAGGTCGTGTCATGGGGCACGAGGGAAGTTGCAGAGGAAGTGGTGGTTCCAG
Source organism: Pseudachorutes palmiensis (assembly GCA_009869845.1). Lineage (NCBI taxonomy): Eukaryota > Metazoa > Arthropoda > Collembola > Poduromorpha > Neanuridae > Pseudachorutes > Pseudachorutes palmiensis. The sequence continues at coordinate 21,357 of VNWY01000873.1, read as the reverse complement.
CTAATGCTCCAGTAGTCCCTGCAGAACTTAACAAAGCAGACGAAAAAGAAGGATTCGCTGCAGCTCTTTTGAGTTATCTCCAACCGAAGAAGAAGAATGAGTCAGAGGGATCGTTTGAGATTTCATTTGCTGGGCTGTTCAAGTGTATGTGCTGTACGAGACCAAAAGTAAATGAAGTCCAAGTCCAACTCACCCAAATATCTACCACGCTGTCTGAAATCAACAAAAGACTTGATTCTTTCGACCATCCTACCGGTGGTTCCATTTTGGGTTCAAGTCGTCGGTTTTCGGCAGCAGCTGGGAATTCCCAGAGGGGACTTGGACTGGCGGGACCAATTGACGAAGCAAATGTAGAAATTGCGTCTACCGCTTCCTACGAAAGTGAACGGGCCAGGATTAGTAATGTTCTGAAGCATGAGGCACTTGAGTCAGAATTAATTATTTACTTTAATTTAACAGAACCGGAAGAACGAAATTTCCTAGTTAACCCTGAGTGGATTGATGACCCTGACTTACTGGATGGTGAAGTTGATTTTCTAGAAGGACCAGAATTGACTTTCTGGAGAAAAATGATTGACAAGTATCTCCTTCCTTTGGATAAAGACAAAAATACGGAGGTTTGGAAATCAAAAACAGGACATTGGAGTTTCAGTTGCACGGTAAAAATTGTTTTTCTGGAACAAACTATTTTAGGAAAAAATTGCAAAGGAATTGATCGAGCTGAGGAACAAGACTATCTTTTTCTTTGGTATGGTAAATGCTGTATTCGTCGTGGCTATCTTTCTACTTCAAAACGAGAAAGAGACAATCTACATTGAATGGCCACTAGGGGCTAAATATAACATGACAATTCCGAGAGGAACAAACGTAATGGTTCCACTTTAAAATATGTGTCTACATATACTCTATAGAATTCACTCATTTGATCCCCAGGTGGAGCTGCAAGTGAACTCTCTCCATTTAGAGCCCATTGGTGTCGTTTTTGTTGCAGTTTTCGCCATTGTAATATTTATCCAGTTCACTTCAATGTTAATTCATCGTTTCGAAACATTTTCCCACATCCTTGCATCCACTGTACTTGGATTTTGCTCACGTGATATTGATAACGTAGCAAAAGAATCCGCCCTTGAGAAGGAGGGACTACGAATGATCCACAAAATGCAAAAGTTGAAAAATACGAGACAAGAGTTAAAGTCAAAGAAGAGCAGGGCGACATTGGGTGACATAGCACGACGAAAAACGATTCAAAATATTGAAAATAATCAGCAAACAACTGACCACGGACCAACCAACATTGAAAGCAGTTTCCAACAAACGTTCAAAGAAGTGACACAATGTAAGTTTTTGGAATTGGATCTCCAACCTAATTGTTTCAGAGAATATTTTTATTCCATTTGCAGCCGAGGACAAACGTAATAGATTGCTTAAGGGGAGTCGCGAAGCGCAGTTGACGTTTGAACATTTGGTGAGGAGAAGAAGCACCTTGCTGATGGAGCGACGAAGTACTATACTAAACGCAGCAGACAATGTTCGAAAGTCAGTGGCGATTTCAGGAGATTCTAGTAGAGAAGATCCCATGGCGGGGCTTCCATACATGCGACCTCGTAGAACTGACTCAACTTTCCGCAACCCGGTAAATAAGATTAGCCGAGAAACTTCGGAGTTGGCTAATGTTTGATTTTTGCCAGATGTTTGACGCAGATGACCATTGAAGCCATGTACTGAGTGTCAACACCAATTTCGAATTAATTGTCGGAAGTGTTATGGAAAATACATTTCTTGTTGGGCGTTCTGTATTTCAGTATAAGTTTTCAATTGAAAGATGCATCGAAAATCCTCTTGGAAAATTCACAAATTGGAATAGCCACGTGAAGTTGTATTGCTATACCGAATTCATAAATGTCTCCATAAACATTAAACACAAAACTTTTATCGTGATTATATCTTGTACCTTCTTGAAGCAAGCTTTCGTTTCTCTCTAGCAAAAGATGGTCGAGAATTCCTTTCGCACTAAGCAAAGACCTAAGAAGAGTTTGAATCCTTATACAAGTCATGAATATGCTGCACATTCCTTACCAATCCTCCTCTGAACATGTGTAATGCACATTAGGGATGGGCTGGCCGTTGAAAGTACTGGCGAGGACAATGGAGTAGGCGCCAATGTTCCTGAAGAGGAGCCATTCCCCTATCTTCATTTCTGGAAGGCCAATCAGTGGGCAAACTAAATCAGCTCCATCGCACGTCGGTCCCCAGACGGAGCATGGATGGAGCTCAACATCAGAAGAGTCTACCTTGGAAAACAAAATTGTCAAAAGTTGCTGATTATTTTGTAGTTACATTAGCACGGGCTCCAATGTGCTCACTTGGAGTGTCTCCGGACTAAGCTCCAAGCCGGCATTAGCAACGCAGTTCAAGCTGCCATAGACTCCGTCGTTGATGTAATACATGAAGCTTTTTTCCCCCATGTTGTTTTGCGTGGTACGCATAGAATGAATTTGCGAGACAAGGCAGAATGCCGTGGTGGCATAAAACCGTCCAGGCTCAGCAATTATTTCAACGCCACTTCCTTCCGGGAAAAATTTATTGATGGAAGTGTTGATGATTTTTGTAATCTAGAAGTAAGTCTAAGGTAAGTAAGTCTAAACAATACAACAAATCGTATTAAGCGGTTAGTAATTAGTAAACTGAGCTGTAAGATCGTGGAGTAGCTAATGCTGATTGAAAAGCAGCATTCCCAACAACCAATGGCAATAAACAAGTTGTTTGAGAAGGAACTCTCCGTCTCAAACTAACTCGAATTTAATTGATTTCCTACTTGCGAGAAATCGGTTTCAGTGTCTCCTGGGAATCCGCCGCCCAAATCCAAAATTTTCATGCGGAATCCGAATTCCTTGGCAATTGCAAAAACTTGGTAACTTGCGGTAATGGCTGTGTGGAAGACTGAAGGGTCGAGGCAGCCGGAGCCAACATGGAAACATGTCCCGACAACATTCAAACCGAGATCCCGAGCGACGTAAAGAAGGCTTGGGGTTTCGTTTGCCAGCACGCCAAATTTCATTCCCAGTTTATAACGTGCGTTTTCTTCATCAACACGAATACGAAGCAGCAACCTGTTACAAATGTCGGATTTTACCTTTTAAGCTCAATCAGGACTCCCACTCAAAGATGGTCTTGGAATCTAAATGGGGGAGATTAAAGCAACCGGAATCTCGAAAATCAGAAGAATGTAGCTTTACGCATCTAACTACTACAAACACAGCAAATCGGTGCGCTTTCAAATTAACAAAACCGTGGCAACACGGCATGACAAAGTAAGTCCACAAATACAAAATCCTATATAAAAGTTGTTCACTTTGATGACACGAACAACTTTTCTATATGACATTTATACTTGTGACCTACCGGTGACCTGCTATTGAAGGTCAAAGGTCACAAGACATATTCTTAACTTTTTTTTTTCGTTTTTTTTCTAATCATCGTTTTTATCGCTCCACATCACGTATCTACTCCGCTGCTTAATTAGACCCGTGTTGCCACGTACTGGTTACAATCTCGACATGGACCTTGATTCAATTCGGAAATAGGTCACATTCGGTCAATAGCAATACAGTGCTTAAACAGGGAACCATAAGGAGTTCATTGCTGAAACCAGCTTTCATTCTGGTCCAGTAGATCCTGAGTTATAGAAGCATGATTGACAGACAGACGGGCACAAGGACAGATTTTACAGAAAAAGCGTTGGGTCGCTGGTTTTACACAAATTGAAGAGGCAGCCGAACATCCAAATTTTAGTTTTTTGATGTCTCTAGTTGGGTTTTCGTATTCCTCTAACTTGACCAAGCCAACTTCAGGAGTGTGAGTCCTCACTACATGAATATATATTGTGATGCGGGATGCTAAAATGAAACCTTGCGGCTGGATGAACTGCTTTGATTTTTCTTAGTTCAGCTTCTGTATCAAATGTTGTGCAAGAGATACCCAACTTTTTGGCAAAGCGGATGTGAGATTCTGGCTTCGTTGGATTGGCAAAAATAACCTCAGCATGGAGGAGTCCAATTCGAATGACTTTTTCAATTTCACCCTGGAAAGATACTTTGACATATATATTTAAATCCGTGGCCTAAAATGTTGACCTTACCTGACTAGCACAATCGAATCCAACGCCGAGTGCAGCCAACAGTTTAAGGAGCATCTCATCGTCATTGCACTTCACAGCTGGAAACAAAATTCAGGATCACTTGCATAGGCAATGGACATGATAGAAAGCACGAAATTACAGTAGAACGGCTTCACTCTAGGCAAAGCGTTGATCCATTCTTCATGCTTCCGCAAGATTTTGCCCAGATCACAGAAAAAGAAAGCTTCCTCGAGTTTCTAATTACAATAATTAAAAATATAGCATCATTATGCAATAAGTATCGCAAGTACCTTTTCACTTATAAATTTCCGAATGTTGGATTTAATGTTTGATCCATCAGGGACGACGTGTACTACTGTTGCCGAACGCATCTTTCACTTTTAAACTTGGACCAGTGAGCAGGTTGGTACGGAACCGTGGAGATGGCAGGAGAAACTAAAAAGGTTCAAATTCAAAAAGCGACTTCTCACTTACTGTGTGAAGTTGCTCACTGTGTGACGCCACAAAGTTAACCAGTCTTTTCCCTACACTCCAACCGCTAACTTACATTTGTTCTTTTATCTTGTGGTTTTTCAACTTGTGGGAAACTGGTTTAGTTCCAATGTGCAAACTTGGTCTGGAAATTCCAAAGGACGACCAGGACCAGACGCACCCCTGTGAGTGAGCATCGCAATGCTAGTTGTTGACAGATACTGACTGAATTTTAAACCTGCTCATTCCTTTGCTGCTTCTACGTCTGCTATGTCTCAAAGTGGTCATCACTTATGCAAATGTCGACTGAAAAACAGCTTCTGTAGGGGTCAATTTCTAGTTTATACTGAGCGCATGAGAACAGCTAAATAATCCTTTTATGACGGGGCATGACGTTTCCCCAGTTAGCTGAAAATGAACCCATATAAAAATTGCAATAAACTATTGTTGACTATAAACTATAAATCTTAAAAATTGTACAAAGATATAAATCACTTTTTCATTTGAAATTTTCAGTAGCACTCACCCATGTGAGGTAAAATTAGAATTCCGTTTTTCTAGTGTGTCTGAATCTGAATTATTATTTAAATCAATTGAAGCCCTTGCCTTGACGTGGTCAGGCTATAAATGTTGTAGGGTGAAGTTGTTAATCTATTCTGGGGCAACAACTCTTGTATAGGTCAATTTTTCGGTTATATCAATTGATATGAATGCCACGTGAGGTTAGCATTACAAACGGGTTTCTGGCCGCAAATAAAAGATTCGACTCTGCAACGAGTGAAAGTGCATTGTCCCCAATAATTGAACTCATCGTAAATCTTCCACTTTTGTCTCTCTGGTTTGTGAAGTAATTAGCTATATTATTAATAAACCAAAGTGTTACTTTTGACCAGTCTCCTCACTCAATTTGAACTTTGACTACTTACGTAAGTCATGTTAACGAAATGTGTTGAAGTCAAATCATTCTCCTATTATGGATTCGAATGCCGAGGAATATTTGCAGCAGAAGATCTTTCAGTCGGAACAGTAGTATGGGAGCTCGGAATTTCAGATGAAGAAAAGAACTTTGAAAGACGATTGACAATGGCACAAATGCTAGAAGCGCCGGACAAGGAAGCCATGATAAAACATGCCTATATGGTTGGAGATGATTGTAAGGCAATTTTAAAAAATAACCAATTCATTGTAACTCACTGTTGAATTTAATTATCTAACAGTGTACGGTGTTTACAAGGATTTGGGAGAAGGTTTTGACACTTGTTTTTGTTGGAATCATTCATGTGAGTTTTTTGCTGCTACTAGAACTAATTTCTATAAAAATTCAAGAGGATTCAAGTTGTGTAATTTCAGGCGATCCAAATTGTTGGTTTGAAACGGATGACTTTGTTGTTACATCAAGGGATGTCAAGAAAGGAGTACAAATTTGCTACGATTACAGTTTTACTGAAACAGAGGCGAGTTTTTGGAGTTGGACAATTGCTTGCCAAAATGCTTGGTAATTTTTTATTATTATTTATGCAATACTAGCAATCCACTCATTATGGAATGGAGTGCAACTGTGGTGCTGCCAACTGCCGTAAGCGATTGACTTTTGGCGAATGGAGGAGTCGAGTTTTCATGAACAAATACAACGGCCATACTAGTGCCTATATTCGCCAAAAGCACATGGAGAATAGGTAGAAAAGAAAAAAAATTGAATTTAAATCCTATGACTGAACTATAATTCGAAACTTCAGCTGGTTTGATCCTCGGATTCACATTCGGCACAAGGGCGCTTCTACATTTGGTCTATTTGTTGCTGAACATTCAGACATCAAGAAGGGAGAAACCATCATCGTCTGTGGTGGAAAAGTAGTTCATGGGGATCAACTTTTTGCACCAGGAGCAGTGACAGAAAAGGAATTTTCATATTGCCTCCAAGTGGTAAAGAATTTCTGGCTAATACCCGTATGGAAGGTAGAATAACGTTTTCAACCATCTTCTGTTTATACATTAAAAAAACATGTTTTAGGCTTTTGATTGTTAATGCTCAGGGTAATGGATTTCAAACTGAAACTGCTGATTACTGGAACCATTCCTGCGATCCAAACTGTGGCATGAAGGACTCGGTGACAGTGGTTGCCATGGTGGACATCAAACCTGGACAAGAAGTCACGGTGGATTATGCATCGGTAACGCTAGAGGGATTGCTACCGAAAAATCTAATGTCTCACTTCAGTTTGATTTTACTAAGATCTACGGTAGTTTGCTTGATGACCCTGGACACGTGTTCGATTGCGACTGCAGAAGTAAGAACTGTCGCGGTCGCATCACTCCTCAAGATTGGAAACTGCCTGACATCCAACGGCGACTCCGGGAATACTTTCCGCCATACTCGAAAAGACAATTGGATTCATTCATTGCAACAATGGCCATTTCGTCACACCAGAACAAGTAGGAAGTTCAATTGAAACTACCGCTCCATCAAAAGCGGAAAGCTATAAATCTAACGGACTCATACCTCATTAGGTTTTTTTGATGGTCTTCATAGTAGTCATAAAAAATTACAAACCATGAGTAAAAAATCATACGTGCACTGAATATTTAGACAATCTTTATTTTAATTCAACTTCAACCGACATTTTGGACAGAGTCTAGTGGGATACTTAGCATTTTCATGTCCAGCGCTTTTTCCATAACCGCACACAATACTCGTGAGATTTTATCGGAATTAGAAAATTCACAACTGGAGAGCTTGTCTGTGACCTGCCTGCTATTGGTGTTTAATATTTGAGTTTTAAAATGAAAGCTAAAGGATCAAAAACGATAGGCCACCACCTTTGACCAAGGGCCGTGTGTTTGTGTTCCACTCATTCCTCCAGTTCCAGGCTTCTTTCAAAACAGTTAAGTCCTATTGTTCTGACGATAATTTGCAGAAGATTATTTGAATGCAAATACTGACGCCTGTTTTCTAGGAAGGAGATTGTCGTACAATCATTGGCATAATTTCCAATATAAAATAATAGTGTCAATTTGCACACATTCTAATCGTAACTCCACATTGAAACAAAAACTTGTAAAATGGCTAGCCGAGCTGCCTTGATAGCATTGTGGGAAGTCTTAACACCACAATGTTATCAAGTTTTTATTTTGGACTGAAATCCTTATACTCTAGTACACTGCAGTTACTTTCATTTTAGCTGTGCCCAGCAATTCTGAACCAAAGGACTTGAATTTATGGATATCTACAGATTATGCTGATTCAACAAATGTGGCCAGATAGTCTTAGCATATCCAGAGTCCATAAGAAAATCATGGAGTCAAGCCATTTTATCAGGATATACAAACTCGTTCTTAATAGGGTTGAGTATTACTACACCAAATAAGTTTCCAGTCGTGCAGTGGTTTATTTTTGGATCTTCTGATCCAAGCGAAAGAATTGGCTATACATAAACAGAAACCTCAGACAATTCTTAAATTCGATATCTTTCATCTTATTAGAACCGAAGTAAACAGTTACAACATTCACACCAGCTGCCTACTTAAATATATTGTTCAACTTCTCTAAAATGGCAGCGCAGCAGGAGACGGTAGGTGCTATCATTGTTTTTTAATTTAGTTTTTCAAATGTCCATTCTGTTCTCAGGCGTTTACAATTCCAAATGAAAATGGTATGACTGCCCACGATCCACTTCTGACACCCGAGAGTGCTGATAACGCAGTAGACAAAATTGAAAAGAAGGCATCCGTTGGAATTCAACTACCGCAACCACGGCAACAAAGATCAGTCAGGTCTGAACAATTGTTCAGATGCGTCTCCGGAAGTGGAGATTGGGAACAATTGAAAATGATACTAGACAGCTCTGTAGACAGTGAAATTCAGCTTGACCTAAAAGAGGTGGACGATGAGTGCAAAACGATTCTCCATCATTCCGTGATGCTCAGTATGTCATTTATTAGTCTTTTCACAAGCAAAGATTAATTTAATGTTTTGCATTTCTTGCTTAGGGAAAAGGAAATCAGCTCGACAAATAACGCAAGAGATCTTGAACCACTACGACAAAAATTGGGAAACGGAAATCAGATTCGTTGACATGCAGGACCAAGATGGAAACACACCTTTGCACCTTGCGATTGACTCTGGGCGGGAGAAAGTGGCCAGCATAATCCTACGCCACAAGCCAGATTTAGCAATAAAGTGCACTAATACAAACTTTTTTGTAATATTTATACTTCGAATGTAAACAATCTTTTCTCTGCAGAAATCATCCAACCACACATGAAGATAAGCGAAAAATCTATGGAGAAACGGCCTTGGAGCTCATTCAAAGTAAAATGCCTAAACTTCTTCGATTTCAATACGACGAAGGCGTGCGATGGGTGGACGAGGAGCAGGAACAAATCCTGCTTAATTTCAAGTAATCACACTGTCATAATGATTACATTTCGGGAAATTGATGAAAAATAATTCCGATAATTTCTAGCAAACTTACGGAGAGCCATTATGATTTCGGCAACGAGAATGCTCATGAACTTGACAAGCTTCGGGAATCTAATAATTTACGCGGAGTTTTGAAAGGAAAGTCTGACGACTTTGACGTCATTCTCAACCATTCACTGGTTCAAGTCTTCCTGTATTTGAAGTACAAGAGAGCGTATCCATTTATCATCATTTCCATCTTGATCCACGTGAGTTTAAAATGCAGAATCCCACATTGAAATACACGCCACACATTTATTAGAAAAACGCGGGAGAATTTGATTGTGATGTCACATATCTCCATATTTGATTTAAAACTGGAATCTAACATTTATCATTCACACAGGCTTTTTGGCATGTCCTATATGCCTATTTCATCCTCCGAATTTACTACACAAATTGTCCATGGAAGCCAACAAGGAATGAGAGCAAGGATTTCACTGGGGACACGACGATTAATTGTGACAGGGACAGCATTCACACCGTGGATCTGGTGTTGGGAGTTGCCTGCTGGATCCTGGGATTGCTATTTTTAGGAAAGGAAATGTTCGAAATGTACACAGCTCCATCAAAGCTACGGTATCTTTTGGAATTGGAAAATATCGGGCAGCTACTAACATGTGGATCCGTGATTCTGGAGTCGTGGCCAGTATTCGAGTACCTTGGTGGAGCAAAGATGGTTCAAATTCATCCCTGGCAGTATCAAATATCAGCCGTGAGTGCCAACATTAGTGTTAAACATATAATAACATCTAACAACACTATACGAGTAATTCTTTTTATAGGTAACTATGTTCATAGTATGGGCACTAGTCTTGGGGCAGATTTGCAAGATACAGGAATTACGAATCTACATCGAGATTTTTCTGAGGGTTTTCATTTTTTATATTCATATACTTGTTCAGTCTCTTAATCCAGTTATTTTTATTCAGGTGATCAAGAGTTTTGGAATGTTCGTTTGCACATTTGCGTCTCTCTTGTTTGCATTTGCTTTTTCATTGTGCATCATAATGCCAGAGGTAATTGAAAAGCAAAAAGGATTCTACTTCGGTTTTCTAAGTTGCCTTTGTACTGGTTTAATAGGCCAAAGCATTTACTTCTCCTTGGCTGGCAGTGCCAAAAGTTTTAGTGATGATGACTGGGGAACTGAATTACGACGACGTATTTCATGGAGACGGGGGGTCTGGAAGTTCACCGGATCACTATGTCACGACGCAGCTACTGTTTTCTCTCTTTACAATTCTTATGTCAATGGTGCTTCTTAATATGCTCATCGGTCTTGCTGTCAACGATACTCAGGTACTGTAAATCCGTAATTTTCAGAAGGTGAGCGATGTGTAAAATAGAAGATATAGTTGACCGAATTTGGTATATTTTAAAGCGACTACGAGCTGGAAAAGTTGATTCCAATTGGACGTAAAATATTTAAAATGGTGATAAAAAAAATTGAAGTTGAAATAGTTGAGAAATAAGTTTTTGAAACAAGAGTCTTAAATATTTAACCAAATCCTTAAACATATAATTTGTTGACTATATAGTTTCAACTTATAGCTCCGTTTGGAATTGGATTGTTCATGATTGAATTTATCGGGTATGTAATTTTTTGTTTATGAAACTTTTTCTAAGTGTAGGAATTGAGACAGCAGAGCCACGTAGCAGAACTCTACAGCATGCTTCAGGAAATATATTTGATCGAATGCTTTGCGTTCCGACTTCACAAAAAATTGAAGCTACGGTGGTTGCTCAAAAGAGTGTCAATTAATCAAGACATTCAAGATCAATTGATTGATCCCTTCACTGTATACCTTTTTGGCAAACCTAGGGAGGATAAGGACACTGCTTCTTGGGCTGGGAGTCACAAGGAGTTAACTGGGAAAATTAAAGTGGATCCTGGACTGTAAGTCAAAGAAAACGTTTGTTCTCCTTGTTTTCGGATGCGCAATTTAGGTTATTTCATTGTAATTTGTAGGTACTATAAGTACAATACTTCCAAGAGAAATGAACAATATCCTTTTGCTGAAGAGTTAATGAACGAACTAGTGGATATCGCTGACGGTAAAAATAACGAGCAGGAAATCCAGATGCGGGATGCATGGATCAAATTTTTAGCTAAAGCTCCCTACACGGACAACTGAAGAATTTTTTGGTTAACTTTACAACCTCATCACTGCCTCGTTGTATATTTTTGTAAAACATCTTCTACATGCTGACTTGTATGTCAAATAAAGAACAATGATGTGTCTTCCGTGAATTCTCCAAGAATCAAGAATGGCCCATCTATTTAATTCTTCCAGAATAGACCAAATACGTGGAATGATATTGCGTGAACAATGCAATGAAACCCTTTAAAGTCAAAAATATTTATTTAATAATAGTCGGCTTTTTTACAATTTTCTAATTAACTTGAGGCTGTTTTCACAATTAGCAGTCATGCGATTAAAACGCTTGGCAGATTCTTCTAACTTTGTGTTACAAAATCCTAAATACGGTTCAGGTCAATGGCTGACAGAGACCAAGGACTCACCCTGTTCCTTGTGACTTAATCCCTTATTTCCGACGCTTGGTTTGAGGTTTATTCGGTTTGAGTGATGTGAATACTAAAATACCTATATCAAATTGGTACCTTATGTAAATAAACCTGTTTTTGGAAACACCATATTTTAGAATAAATCACGGTGGCACGGGTTAAACCACTACCGGATTTTTGTCATCTTGTCGCGGCGGTCTCCTTTTTGTAACCAGCACCTATAAATTAATGTCTAGTTTAGCCAAAATAATGCAATGTGAACTGCTGAAAACGAGTTGGTAATGAGTGGAAATGGAATAAATGGAAAGCACTTCTTAAACAATGGTTCAAGGGCACACAAACTATCGCTTTCTAAACTATAATTTCTGCGGAGTTAAACATAGTGATTCCAATTTAATAATAAAAACTCAGCGAAATGTTATGGCATCATATCGCATAAACACTAACGAAACTTTACTTTGAAGACATTTTAAGACGCGAGTAACGTTCAGCGCTAGCAGGCGCAATCTAGCGCGTACTAATGTTTAGCTTCTTCAATGGATTGTTTACCATTGGGCGACCAACTTTCAGAAATCCTTAAATTGGTGAGAAGAGTCATTCCCAAGGTTGTAAATTAGTCCAACCAGTTATTAACCACGTACAGCGCAGCTGCCGGGGTTTATGCAATGGCCATGTCCGTCTGTCCGTCCGTCGTCATTTCGTTTTCTCTACTCTTGCTTCAAAACCATCGAAAGCGGTTTATTTTCTTGTAACCAATCCGAGTTCCGCATTTCTTCACCTCTGACAATTTCACTAAGAACGATGAAACAAGTGCTCATCCTTTCATTCAACGTAGATCCACTTTCTTGTATTAAATATATTTGAAAGGGCGGGTGGTAGACCAAGGGATGTAATCCGTTCTTCCCTTCAAATTTTGTGATACCAATTTGCGTTCATCTCATATGCTCAAGCTTATTTTTTCAGATGGGTTCAAGGCAATCACATCGGCACCATCACCTTCAACCCAAATTGTAGCAATTTGAGTTCAAAGTATTGACTCAAGCAAAGTTCACAAGTCTGTGTCGAAGTTGGCCTTTGGATTTCGCATTAACGGATGTTTGACTACGAATTTACTCATAGTTTAAAAATTTATATCAAGCTAGTTGTTCCTTTAGTCAATAAAATCACTTGAAATATTTATAACAACCTAAATAAAGCACGTTTTTATCAAGGGCCCAATTTACGCCAGTATGCTTCGCTTGATGATATGCTTCGCGAACACTAAAGCTTCTGGCTTTCCTCAAGCCAATTTCGAGTGGTCTGTGCAAGGCAAAATGTAACGTACGAAACGGCATTAAAAAATGAATCTCTACTTGGGTTGACTCCTGCACTCCAATGCTAATACGCCTTTATAATTCGTCATCAAGGGAATTGTTCCTTTTTGGATTCATTCACATCCAAATTTGCACTTCATAGGTTTCTGCCCTAAGTTCTATCTTATCCTTGAGTATGTGTTGAAGCTGATAATTTCGGTGGATATTGGTGTTCAACGCCAACAATGGACCTGCACGTCGAAATCAGTTCGACTTTACGGGAATACTTCTAGACTTAAAATAATTATTAACCGCTTCTATCCTCATGTTGTCCGTTTTTGTCTTGATAAATTCTTTTCAACCTAAGTTAACCAAGGTACCATGTAGGTAATTTGATACCCTTTAGTTAGACTTCAAGAATTTATCAACTTCATCATACCGCCCTTTTGCATTGCCAAAATTGGCCTTTAGATTCATGATAAAGGTTGTGAAACTTGTCACTCCGTTCTAGATCAGGTTCTCTTCATAATTCTACTTCAACCAAGTTTACCTGATATTATCCGTCAAAATCCAGGACTGCGATTTTTTTGTTCAATTTGACTTCTAAACACTTGAAGGCATTCTGTCGTCAATGGTGTTCATACTAAAATAATATGCAATATCCGTTCCAACATTGACTGGAAGGGTTTTTGAGCGAATTCAAGCCATTTATATTTAGTTCACCTTTGTCAACGGATATTTCATAGCACCTGTATTTCATTTATTTATTTTTTCGGTTTGCGTTAGCTTTTCCCGTTTGCAGTTTCCACTCTTCTTGTTCTTCCGATCATTTCTACCGTTTACAATTCATGTCTGTTCTATTTAAGCTTTCATTGGTTTGCATTGCTACTTCTTCGTTTGCTTTGGTGTTTTATGCTATTTTTCTCTGCTACTCTGATTTCGTTTGTGAGGTTTTTCCAGCTGTACGTGGTTTTCTATAACGTTTCTACGTATTTTTTGTTATTATTATATCACGAATTTCTTCAGTGTCGTTTTGGAACCTTATAGCCAAGTGGTTTTTATCTGTTAATGCATATTCCGTTGCCGGATTTCTAAAGTTTGGAGTTCCAGGGTTTCGGCGTTTGTCAAGTTAAAACAGCTTAAAATATTGAAGTGGTGTTAAAGTGACCCTTACATGGCTTCCTCAACTTTAATAGCTTAATTTATGGAAATGAGACGAAAGTTGATCCAAATATTAGAAGAGTTAAAATGTCAAGCGCAACGGAGTGCTGGAATTTTGGCAAAGTTCTACTCTTGTCAATCATTTTTGGTGGTGTTATTCCTATTATTTTCTTCTTAGCGTGTCCTATTTTCCTGTTCCGGTATGTTGTTGGAGTGGCAAGACGGATTGTGAATAATAATGCAGAACGACTAATTTCTCCAAGATCGGCCATTTTTGAACCCCAGGGTTGGGAACATCCTTCATTTACTTTATTAATGATGTATACGTTAGAAGGGGTTGTAAGTTGCGACCAAGTGAGAAACAATTTCCAAAAGCGAGTCCTGGAAGGGAGTAACGGTGGAATTCTTCATCCAGAAATGGTCCAGTTTCCATCTTCATGGATGGGATTTCCACTGTGGAAAAACGAGACCAACTTTAAATTTAGTGACTACATCAGGCCGTACGACGGAACTGTGGACGTGTGTCAATGTACTGAGGAAGTGTTGCTAGAAGTTGCCCAAGACTTGCTCAAAAGACCGTTCAAGGCTGGAGTAAGTCCTTGGGTATTGTATATCCTTCCAAAATACAAAATGAAGAATGACAAGAAATTCAAAAGACAGTTGTCATACTTCGAATTCATCAGTAATTCCTTAGCTTCCCGTAACATTTTTTTCTCCTCAGATTGATGGAATTGGGATGGTGAAGCTCTTGTCTACAATTGGTGGCGAAGATAACTTGAAAATAGCGCAACCGCATTACATTCGTAGGACATGTGTCGCCTCAATTCTCTACAGACTCACTTTCCCGTTCCGTGTTTTGTTTGATTTGGCCAAAGTTAGAATCTATCACGGTGCCAAAGATCCTTGGTCTCTGTCATTGGGTAAAATGTCGCAAGACGTTCATGCCTGCTTGGCTCCGCAAATTGATATTTCTGACTTGATACGAATCCGAGAGCACAACTGCCGTCATTTTAACTGTAATGGCGGGTGCGATTCGGAAGATGATGATCGATTCCGAGAAAGCAGTTCCGGAAAATGTTAGCCTAATAACTGCACTTCCAGTTCCAAATCATCCAGACTATTTTTGCTTCCACGCGTAATTTTTAATTTCTATTTTGGAAACAAATTTTTTACGCTGAGCTATTACGTCTTCCAGAACTGCAGGAGTCATATATCTCCCAGTTGGAAGTGAGGATCGTTTCGAGAATTTACGACGTGTTGAGAAGCAGTTGAACCAAGTCAAAAAATCCACTTTGCCAAAGTTCATGTTTACTTTAGGATGGGCCTTTGGATCCTTATTCACTTCAATGACGAACTCGATCTGGGCCTGGGGTCTCCCAGGTCCCATAGTTACATTCTCAAACGTTGCGTAAGTAAAGGTCATCCTTGTGTCAAACTTTTAACAATGAGCTAGCTTTGTTTCCAGCGGAGCTTCAAACCAAACAATGTTTGTTGGAGTACTCTTCTATATACCTTGGTTGGAGCACGCATTATAGATGGATTTCTGATGGCTGACTGGCCAGGCGTTGACGGTAAATAAATTAGTTGATGAACTATAAAATATTAACACATTCAATTCCAGGGATTGCCTTGCGAGCTACGAGCAATGGCGGGAAAATACGTTTGATGGCTCGGATCGACGAGTCCATTTTGTCCGGCACAGGAGTACAAAAGGAAATGTTTGGGGAATATGTTCTAAAAGAATTGGAAGCTCTCACTGACTTCTGCATGTGAAATGTACGCATGTCATGAAATGCTTTTCTTACATTTTATTATTACATTATTACATTTCATAATTAGCTAAAGATTCTAAAACGCTAAAAGGTATTGTGTTGGAAATTAGTTTATATGTAGCTTTTTACTATTACAGAATTTACTTTTAGATTAAAATATCCAATAAGAGAAAAGAAATTTCAATTTTGATAAATAAAGTTAACCTTTGGTTTCTCGCATTGCATTATTAGAATTCTCGCACGCATGTAATTTATTATTAACACTCCCTCAGGCTTAGAAGAAGAACAAAAATAAAGCAAAAATGACATTGACAGTCTGAAAGGCTGTGCTCTCTAATCACCATCTCCGGCTAAAAACGCTACAATAAGCCTCTTCAGTGTTCAGAGTCTCCATAGTTTGTAATTAATTTCGTAGGATGTGGTTAACGATTTTATTCAAAATAATAGCATTCCAAACTCTAGCTTTCACCATCTTAACTAATTTTGAACAGTACATGCCTCCTATCTTATTCAGAACACTAAGTTTTGGTAGATCAGGTGTTGACTCTGCAATTAATTCCAAGCCCCTTCTCTTCGATGTGCCAAAAAGGTAAATCATTTTTGCAATAAATTGTTTACACGGAAAATAAATAAATGTCAAACACGGGTTGATTTATTTGTTTCAGTTGGTTTACTCATTTTTACATCTTTGGATCGGTATTTGTGACCTTGGTCAATTACCTCTACTGGTTCAATCAGGATATTCTACTTCAATTCTTTCAACTTTTGTCAGTACCAGCATGCATCCCAAGTAAGCTTTATATCACAATTAAAACTAAATATAGACCAAATTCATAATTAATTTTTGTTTCCAGATGCCACGGGGTCACTCGCATTGTTACTATTCGAGATCCAAATATATCGAAGGCTCTATGAATGTTTCTTCATCAGCAAGTTCTCGGATTCTGCTAAAATGAACGTCACGGTATATTTTATAGGGTTTTGGCATTATTTCGGTGCTATTATTTCCGTCCTTGGAGGTAGCAGTGGCTGCGTCAGAGACCTCAATTATCCCTGCGCATGCGTCGCAGTGTCACTTTTTGTCTACGCTTGGTTCAAGCAGTTTGAAGCCCACAAGATCCTTGCGTCCTTACGATCAAGTCGTATGTCTTAATTGAAAATAATTCAGGCTATAAAACCTAATGGATGCAATTTGATGTTTAGATGGTGACAAAGAATACAGGGTTCCTAGAGGAGGACTATTCGAATACGTCTCATGTGCCAATTACTTTACTGAGCTTCTGATTTACTTGAGCCTTTGTATGCTCTTTGAATTCCAAAATTCCAATTTGAACTGGGTAGCCCTCTGGGTACTCTCGAATCAAGTGAGTCAATTATTTTTAATTGTAGCCAAAAGGAAGTGTTAAGAATTTTACACCTTTGTTCTACTTTCAGATTTTCTCGGCTGTAATGAGCCACAACTGGTATCTCAAAAAATTCGGAAGCAAGTACCCACAAGAGAGGAAGCGGCTCATTCCTTACATTTTTTGACATGCAATTTATAACTACCTTCTATTGAGCTTACTAAGCTGAAAGAAATGTTCATATATAATTTTGTTATACTGAAGACGAAATTTTTATTCGAATGAATGATCATGCAATGCAAATACTTGAATTCAGGATAAAGCACAAGAATGTTGTTTTATTTCAATTAAGGAAAATTTTGCGATATCAGAATAAAGAATCGCATCGGTGTAGATCAAGTTTTACAACCGCTTCCCCGTGGGAGGTAAATTAATCATCTACTTTTTATTCAGCATGCAGCTGCTTGTTAACAAAGGTGCATTTACGTGAGGGAAAAATCAAGTTCATCAAGCCATACATGGGAGATTGCTATTAAACGATAGAGACAGGAATTGTGTGTTTAAATCTTTGTTTGCCTATTAATAGTTTACACGCAAAATAAGGAGACTTTAACCTACTTCTGCCAGAAATAGAACTCTCACTTTACATCTAATCTGCTGTGTCATTGTCTCCTAATTTTACTATTTAGATAGTGTGGATGATGATAATTTATATGACCTTGTTGCCTATTTGGCAAAGCATTGTTTAGATTTAATGTTCGGAACGTGTGCACCTTCCAATCTGCTCAGTTTCGTGATCCAAAAATAAGGAGTAATGTAGCATTTTCCGTTTTAAAATGGCTGCATGATCCATTTCCGATATTGTGGTGGGTGGCAGTGACCCTGAGTTGCCTCTTCGCTTCTTAACGTTTAGTTGAAACCTTAATCACTTGAGATTTACCACTTGAGACTTTTTGGCATTTCGCACTGATATTTTTTTCGACGCCGACAAACAGAAGGCGAGATGAGGCCATTGATTTGAACCACACGCTGAACTTTTACGCATTTCCTATTCCATCCTGCTTTTGATTCTTCAAATCCTGAAGGGTGAGCGTCCAAAACCAAATACCGAAATTCATAAAAAATGGTTTTAAAACTGCCCTGCCCACTTTCTGAGCAGTCCACCAGAACCAGATTCCGTGTGCACTTGCCACCTTATATAGCGAAAAACGACAAAAAATAACGACATGACTATAGAAGCGAGAGGCAAATCTTTTCATCCAAACGCCAAGTGATCTTCGTGAGATTCATTCGTTAGCTTGCTGGACGGACGAGAATTCAATTGCTCATTTTGTCGAGAGCTCCTTCCTTGTTTGTTGTTGGAAAAACCATTGAGACTGAAAAGTTAAGAATCCAAGAAGATTTTAAAGCGACGCACACCATTACTGTGAAGATATTTTTTGCAGAATGGGTTAGTCATGGCATGTCGTAAATCCAAGTTCCGGAATTTTCAATGCAAGCGTCCTTCTCCTTATTCCGAGTTTGCCCTCATGAAGGGTTGGTTCAGTGTCCCTATCCTTAGTAGGAATTTGTGCCAAAATGTTTGACATTTGGAAAAACTTGAAAGATTTCGTAAATGTTAATCAGCGCAAAGTTCACATATCAAATCCAGCATTTCAGCTTCATTACAAAGTGACAGTGACGATCCTACTGTTGTTTTCCATTCTGGTGACATCAAGGCAATATCTTGGCGACCCTATCGACTGCATATCAAGCCAGGATGTGAAAAATATAGCAGAGAGGTACTGCTGGATTCATTCCACATTCACCCGAGGCCGGAAGGATGACGAAGGGAGATGGAGTTACGAAGCCGGTAAAAAAAATGTTATTAAAATTGCACTATCACCGGTTCAATTGTTTTTGTTACTTTTTATTGATTGTTTTTTGTTATTCTAGTGGAAGACAGTGAGATTTCCCCAGGTATTCGACCAGGCGTTGAAGGAGATACTTTGATCTTCCATTACTACTAGTAATTGAATCACAGGTTTTGATTACGAAGTGTAAAAAGTAAAATAGCCATTTCCTTTTTTTCAGCCAGTGGGTTTGGTGTGTCCTTTTCCTGCAAGCAGGATTATTCTACTTTCCCCACTGGCTTTGGAAGTATGGCGAAAGAGGTAGAATCAAGATGTTAGTCCAGGATTTGAACGCATGCGTCATCGTGGATGAGGAAGCAGCAGCCAAGCACAAGGAAGCAATTTTACACTACTTCAGTCCAAACCGCGGGCATCACACATTCTACGCTTGGCGCTACATTTTCTGTGAAATCCTATGCCTCGGGAATGTTTTCTTCCAAATGTTCGGCCTTGATATTTTCCTAAACAACCAGTTCTCTACGTATGGCTTGAAGCTCTTTAGCCT
The DNA here is from genome assembly GCA_009869845.1 of Pseudachorutes palmiensis. NCBI lineage: Eukaryota > Metazoa > Arthropoda > Collembola > Poduromorpha > Neanuridae > Pseudachorutes > Pseudachorutes palmiensis. The sequence goes on along the minus strand of VNWY01000873.1, from coordinate 1,797 downwards.
ACCACATACGCGTCCATTTTTGCGGCATGATGCACTAGCTCGTGTGTTCCCGACGGTTACTGCTTGTCGAATTGCAACGGGTGGCGTCGCCTTTGGTACTGTTGAATATGACCTCCTCTGTGTTCTCCCAATCAATATCCTTAATGAGAAGATTTTCATATTTTTATGGTAAAATATTATATATATATATACAGAAGTCACAAAATAATCCAAATCAATTATCTATTTTCTTTTAAGGTTTTGGTTCATCACCGTCGCCGTCATTTCGGTATTGAATTTGGTGTATCGCTCATTAACAATTTTCTTTCCAATTCTTCGGAACTTCCTACTACGACGCCAAGCTAGGAGAATTGCCTTTGCCTACTCTGAAGATCTACTGAATTTGGGCTACGGTGATTGGTTTATTTTGCACAAGTTAGGAGAGAACATAAACCCCGTCGTCTTCGGAGAGCTTCTGAAAGATTTGGCTGGAAAACAAGAAGAGTCTTCCAATACATCAGCCACACAGCCTTTGATGAATAGCAAAGTTTAATAGTTCACGTAATTTAATGGAATTACAAAGGAGCTTACGACTAATTCATTTTCCATTGCATTTTATCCATTCCATCAAATTGAGGATTAGCATTACCTTTGAATTAATGAAATAAATAAATTAAAAACACATGCATCTACGGATTTTAAAAGTTTAGATTATTTGCATATGCTACAAAAGGTAACGCTAAACATTTAGCAAAATAAGACCACTTAGTTTAATTTCAATGGAATCCAATTTCTAATTTAATCACTTTTGAATTTATTTTTTCAATTGGCTACGTTTGGATAATCGACCACGTGTAGTATCTAAAACAGAATCTCTTCCATCCGTCCAGTTGCGCTGCTTACAGAAATGGGTCGTGCTGAGCGAGCTTCCGGAAATGTTGAAATTGGCGACGTCATCCTGAGCATCAGACACTTGTCCCTGTCCACAAAAACAGCCATTTTCTTCATTTTCAAATCCAACTCCAATGCGGACTTTGTCTTGAGTAGTTGTCCCAAGGTGTTCTCCATTTCCGACCACTTTTCACTCAGAAGATCAATTCCCTTTTGCAGCCCCTGGATTTCCTGCATCAGTGACATCATTGCAGTGTCACGACACAACTCGAGACCAGGACGCTGTTTACGAGTCTCCAAACGGCTCTGGGCCACCTGGACAAAAACATTTCAAAGTTTAATTCGGGATAACATTTCAGCTTAAGTTTTTCTTTGGTTTAGTGAAGTACCTGGAGGGAAGGAGTCTTTGCCTTTATTGCATCTTGCACGTGATCCATGTGCGCACGAAGCCTCCCAATGTCTTCATCTAATTTTCGAAGGTGACGCTCAATCTGCTTCTGCGCGTCAGAAACTTGCGACACCCGCGTTTTAATAGCACCATTCGTGTCGTACCAGGCACCCCAACTTTCATTTGCAGCACTAATCATCGCCTTGTTGATTTCAGCCGTCATCAGTTGGGCCAAATTACGCTCAGTTTGGGACTTTTGTATGATATTTTGAGTGTGTTGAACCCACGTGGTTGGGGAAACGTGCCTGCAAATAAGATACCAATGTCAAAAGTTTTGAGAATGCGCAATAAGTGTAAAATACAGTCCAAATTGCTGCGGAATCGGTCCAATGAATTTGGACATGGCGTGAAGAACATGCGCACACTCGTCAGTTTCAATTGCGTTCATTTTCTTCTGAAGATCAACTTCAATTTCATGACGAACTTCCCGTAGTCTTTTCAACTGCTCATTCAGCTTCTCCATTTCTGTACGAATATTT
>VNWY01000872.1:0-26079 GCA_009869845.1 Pseudachorutes palmiensis | reverse complement strand
TTTTGACAAAGTTTGGAGTGATTTTCTAAATTACCATGGGAATTTTGGTAAATTGTAAACAAAATGTGACACACTATCTCACTGGCCTTGTACAGAAATTTTTTGGGATCGTGACTCTAGCCTAACCCAGCCATCATTTGTATCTCTATGGTAGAAAGTGGTCCTTGTGAGGAGTGGAACTATTGAACTCCTCAGCCCTCAGCCTCTCCAGTCCTTCTTTTCTCCAGTCCTTCTTTCTCCAGTCCTTCTTTCTCCACACTCTCCTGGAATTCATTATGAGGAATTTCACTTCCGGACTTTAAGATTCAGTTCTAAGGAATTGCCTTGGGCTGGAAAAGAGTTTTACTTGTCACAAACTTTTGATGGTGTGGTCGTTAGCGTGGTGGGAGTGCCTTGGAACTGCCTTTGTAACTGCCTTGGGAGTGCGTGTGGGTAGAGTGATGGTAGGTGGGGCAGTGGGGCGGTGGGTCTTCCACTCCATTAGTCCCCGTACTGTAAACAAGGACAAATGAAATGCCTGGAATGAAAGCCGAGTCTCCACTTGGACTCAAGAGTCAACAAAGCCCGGTGTCTTCATTTCACTTTCGGGCTCTGTTACGGGCTCTCTGGCGGGTGGGAAGTTTTGGGTGCGGGAGCCGTAACCTGAGATTCAATCTCAACTTTTGTTTTTTCCAGTTGGAGACTTTGTTGCTAGTTCTGGTGCTGGAGAGTTGTACCGGGGCAAGTACATTGGGAGACTCTCAGCTCGGCAGCACAAGGTGAGCGGAGAAGTGTACGCCGTGGATGCAAAGACAATCCACATCCGGGGATTCAGCTACGACGGAACAGGACCAGGTAGGTATAAGGGGCAGTCTCAGACATTCTCAGAATGCAGAGGATGCATGGGAACTGATGCGCCTCCCTTCCATGCTTCAATGGAGAACCAATGGAGAACCAATGTTTCACAGCGCTCCACTTCAATTTGCGTCCGTTGCAGTTGTGATGAGGGTGACGGAAGCTCTTTGTGGCTCCTTGGATCTGGCTACTTGGCTACTGATCCCCTTCTATGTCACGCTGAATGGGAAAGATGGACTCCCGGGACTCATTCCTTTCTCGACTTACGGAGCCACAAAGACTTCGCTAATGGCCCAATGCCAAACTCAATCAATTTCAACTTACACGCTACCACAGACAGACTCAAGGTCGCCCATCCCAATCTCACTATACCCCACTCCTCTCAAACCAAATAAAGCATGAATGGAACCTTAACGAAGTCCCATTGTACCATTTGTACCATTTGTACCCTCCCTTGACCCGCATTCCTAATCACCACCACATAATTCCAACTCTTTCTTCATTTCCTCTCTAAATACATTCATTTCTCCACATTCATTTCTCCACATTCATTTCTCCACATTTTCCAGATGCATTCTTCTGGACCGGGTTCACAGAGCACCCAAGCCCACAGGGGGTGATTGTCCCTAATGAAAAGGGGTCGTAAGTCACAGAATTCGTTTGATTCCTTTTGATGAGTCCATGTTGTCCATTTAGGAAGGGCGTACTAGGCCCTTACAACAACCAAGACATCACAATCACACTCCCAGACGGCCTTGCCCTCAGAGATATCAAGTGGTTCGCCGTCTGGTGTCGTGCCTATGAGGTAGTACCAGGAATTTAAAACCTTGACGGCACAAATTGACACTCTGAATGACACATGATTTGATCTCCAGGTAAACTTTGGGGATTTGTACGTTCCAGTAGAGCTAGACTTCCCGCAGCCACATGTGATTGGCTCACTCTCAGGCCAACACGGAGTCTCCTCTGGACCAATCGTAGTCGTCGATGCTCAAACAATCCTCGTCCCGGATTTCAGTTACGATGGACAAGCGCCGGGTAGGAATTAATAATTAATAATTAATAATTAATAATTAATAATAAATCTAATATCCAAAAACCTTCCTTTTTCTACAGACGTTCACTTTTGGGTGGGCAAAGGGAAGCTTGGTCCGGAAGGTGTTCGTGTGGCAGACGAAACAGGTGGGGAAACACCACTAAATAAATCAGACAAGAAAACTATGGTCTTGACACTCCCTGGTGACCTCACTATCTTTGACATTGGTAAGAACAACTACAAATTACATACTCTGAAGTTTTCGGAGAGACTCGGGATTTGACTCGGGAATTTTCGGAAATTTTCGGAAATTTTCGGAATTTATTTTACTAATTTGTATGAATTGATGATTTTGTTTAGATTATTTTGGTGTTTGGTGTCGCCTTTACTACGTTGACTTTGGGCATGTGCGGATCCCTCCGAGTATCAACGTTCCTCCGTCTCTTCGCATGTTGGGCGTCACTCCGCAGGTGAGTTTCTTCCGTGCTTCCACTGTTCTACACTTTGTCCAGTGGGAGCCCTGCTGGACTCTAATTTATGTCTCCCCAACTGAAGCTCTGAACTTGTTGAGATAATTCACACACTTTTTCCTTTTCAATTTCCTTCCCTTCGCTTCCAAAAGAAAACTTTCTCGTCTGAATTTATGGCGGAAGGAGTCCAGTGAGCTCCGCTTCCACTCAACCCAAGGAATCCCAAACGATACTGAATCCATCAAACAAATCAAACGGAAGGGAAGGCCGTGAACAGAGATCCACGACGTTGAGGTCAAGTGGAGAGAGAAAGAGCCAATCAGGAGAGGCCTTGGGTCCAATTTTGCTGGGTCGTCCCTTGACTGGTCCCTTAGGTACCAAAGTGACGAGCCAAGGGACGACTAGACTCCATTGAGTTTTCCTTTTTCCTTTCCTTTGACTAAAGAGCTTGGTTCTTTGGTGGTTGTTGGAGTGTGTTTGAATTGTGTTTGAATTGTCTTTTGTTTTCCATTTCCCCCCAGTGTGAGTGGGGCTTTGATGATGAGAGAAAGGAGAGAAAGTTCCTTTGGTTGGTTGTTGGAGAAAGGACGATGGGAGTGGTGACTTTTGACCTTCTGAAGGGAGGGAGGAAGTGGAATCAATCAGGCTAATGCACGGGACTAATCGAATTTTCCCACTCGCCACTTTGTACAAATGCAAAGGCCTCCAGCACTCTTCATTGTTTTCCTTTTGGCTGGAGTGATTTGTGTATCACTTGGGCTTCTTCCCGGGTAATTTGGGTCACACGCCAAACTCAGAACTCCACTTCACACCCGCGACGAGCTTCTTATGAATCCCACACACAGAATCCCAAATGAGCTTCCTTCTCCTCTTTCTTTTCAGACGAAACTCAACTGCGAAGTCCTCTACGACAGACTTGCATTGGAGGTCAGGTGGGCCATTGCGGGTGAAAGCATCGTCATACAACTCGTAGGCAGGATTGGTAAGTTGGAGATGAAAGGAAAACAGGTTCTAATTCTCATTTCCAGAGGATGGCCAGTACATTTCATTCGGACTGTCTGGGGATGAGTCACGGAGCTCCATGGTTGGTGGGGACGTGGTCCTGGCCTGGTTTGACAGAGCCAGTGGTCGTGGTCATGTCGTGGACTACTTTATCGAAAGCAAGTCACAGTGCTCAGGGCGATCAGGAGTTTGCCCTGACTCCCGTCTCAAGGTACCCCAAACATCTCTTACTCCCATTGTCCCATTCCTCCCCCAGACCAAATAGAATGACCAGACAGAGCCAATCCCATGGCCAAATTCCTAAATGGGCCATCATCTTGTTACTCAGGCGGAGGCTAACAACGTCCGTCTCCTCAGTGGGGCTGTGGTCAATGACTTTACAATGCTCACATTCCAAAGGCCCCTCAGGGCACACGATGATCTAGACAAAACGATTAGAACAAACGGAAGTGAACCGATTATCTGGGCACTTGGACCAATCAACCAAAGGAACGAAGCATCCTACCACTCACTCAGGAACAGGGGTGAGATAACCAACTCAATGCCTCAAGCCTACCCTTCGTTACCCTTCTTTACCCTTCTTTAACCCGTATTTCCAGATGACGTCTTCATTGACTTTGGAAGAGCACCAAAGTGGAACTGCCCAGCACCGGAAGCAGAGCTGAGTCCGCTTGGACCCACCACGCCCATGCCACCACCACTTCCCACACAGATTCCCCTCGAAGGGCCTCATCCAAAACTCAAGGACACGCAGGCAGTGGACAATCGACTCACCCCTGCAGCAGCATGGCGTGTCCCACCGATCCTTTGCCACGAGCCAGAGGATCGTGTCTTCTATGCCCAAATGGGACCAACAGGAGGGAAGCGAGGTTACAGCGCCATCACGGGTAAGCTCTTCAGTGGGCACTGGACCCAAGGGTCTGAGGGGAGAAGTCTAAAGGGAGAGAAGGGACTAACCCCTTATTTCTGGAACAGGGAAAGTGGGGTGGGGAATAGCCTGGTATATCAATGGCCTCCTTGTACCGGAGGTATTACATACCATACATGCACATACCATACATTACATACACATACATATACATTGGTTATTGGCAATGTTTGTTGCAGGTCTACTTGGTCCGTGGTCAGACGTACACGTTTGTTGTGGAAGGCGGAGATAACCCGGAAGTGCCTGCAAAGTACCATCCCTTTTACATCACAGATGATCCAGAAGGTGGATTCCTTCACAAATCAGCACCAGACAGGAGCGTATGCTTCTTTTTTATTTTTATTTATTTTAATCTAATCATTCCCTTTACATTCTTTTTCATTCACAGAAAGTGAAGGTCTTCACTGGGACTGGGACTGGGCGCTTGTGTCAATGGCAAGGTAGTCACTCACCAAAAAACAAAAGTTTCTTTTCTTTTTACATTTTTTGTTTTTAATTTCTAGAAAATGGGAACCAGGCAGCTGACTCGTTTCCTTCTTACGGAGCCTACCAGAGAAGCCTTTCCCTCCAGGTATTCATTATCATTCCCACATGAACTCATGAAATGATGACCTTTGATTGGTGTTTGGTTAGTGCGAGGATGGTCACCCGGGTATTTTGCACTGGACACCGGATGCGAACACTCCAGACACAGTTTACTACCAGGTAATTTAGACCACGTGCCACGTGCCAGAGAGTCATTCCACAGCCTCCTTTATTATTCTTTGGTTCCTTCTTAGTGCTACACGCACAGATACTTGGGATGGAAAATCCACATTGTGGACAGCTGCGACGGAGATCTAGGCTCTGATCCTTTCCTTCCACCGCAGCAACTCTTGACACGCAGGAGGGGTGAGGTCACGCAGGTCACTCAGGGTGACGGCAAGAGTCACGCACAACCAAACAAGTAAACCCTCAACACCTTATAAAATAAATATATAATAATATAATATATAAAATAATAAAATAAACACTCCTTTTCAGACTCCAGAGTGAGCCCCTTCCGGTAGCAGTTCCAACTGAATCAAGGGTTGGTCCCCTTGAGACATTACATACAACAGAAGCTGGGCAAAATGTAAGGGAACATGCCCTTAGGGCTCAAGTGGCTCAATGCTTATGACTATTTGTAGGATGTGCATCCCCTGCCTCCTGTTTACCAACAACCAAGCACAAGGCCAGCACCCCAAGTCCCTCTCTACACACCTCAGAATACGTACACGCAGAATAATGGACCTAACTATGCTCCAAATGCGCCTGCGTACAGACCCCCAAGCCCAAGCCCTTCCCCATCTGCCTACCCCCTTCCTTTGAACGGAGTTGAACGAAAGGAAGCTCCGCGTCCGGAATACTTTGTTGCTTCTACGCGTGCGCCACTCCTGGCCTACCCTGTGAACGTGTACGAGAGTCAGCGCTCAGGCGCGGAGCAGGGAGTGAAATACATCCTTCCTTCGAACACCGGGGAGAGCAGAGTTCGTCCGTGGCCGCAAAGCCGTCATTTGCCTGGTGGTGAAATCCGACTCGGTTCCTCGTCTGAGTTAGTTGAAAGGAGCGAAGGGATGTTGGTTGAAGTGGGTGTTCCTCTTCGTAAGTTAATTTCTGTTTGAGTGGTGAAAGTTAAATGAAGTTTTTGATTTGTACAGACGGAGAAAAGGCTGGAGGAGGAGAGGGGAAACTTTTTAACGAGGTTAGTCCCGTTTTCGTCTAATCATATTTTCATTAGACTCAAATCATCTCATTTAATCCACTTATCCCTCCATCTCTCCTCCAACTGGCGGGAATTCAAAGGGATTCTTCCATTGGAGAAATGTCACTCGCCTCACTCTTTCACTTTCCACCGCGCCAGCAGGAATCCAGGGAATGATGAGAAGGCAAAAGCCTTTGCTCTTCAATTATGCACCGCTCTACTTCACCCCTTGACTTCACCACCTCCGCGCGCGCTTTTTTAATTCTGCTACAAATCCCATTGTTTGGCAGGAGGAGGGAGGGGAGGAGAGGGGTTCTGACGGGAAAGGTGAGTCACAATGCTCCAATGCCCCCAATGCCCCATTGGGGGAATCAATAAGGGGTGGGGGAGGAGTGGACCCACGGCCACAATGCGAAAAGTGCGTTGAAGGCGTTGAAGGCGTTGAAGGCTCCGCTTGGGGGCATAAACATGCGACACTCGTAAAACAAAGGACGTCTCCAGATGCACATTCCCCACCTCTCATTACTTATTCCAGTTTTACATCTTTCCCATTCCATTTTCCAGATGGAAAGGACAGTCAAAAGGACACAGAACACAAGGTCAAGACAGGGGGAGGTCCACCGGAGGTTAGAATCATCATCATATGGAGTCATCCATCACTCCCTCCTCCTATTGGCCACTTTATATTCTTTATTCTTTGTTCCAGGATGAGTCCAACTCGAAAGGTCAGCTGGACATCCTGACTGACATTTGGTCCAACATCAACCACAGAGGAGGAGAAGGGAGTGAGGTCAAGGTCAGCTCAGCCCCTATCTCCACTTAGCCTTAGGGGAAAGCAGGAGTTTGGACTGACTTCCTCCTGCCCCTTGTGACGCATTTAGTTTACATTTCTCTGTTTTTCCTTGTGGTTGAGCCACTTGATTTTCCGGTCGTTAATGAGGTCCTTATTAGTGTGTAACTGGGAGGATTCTTTGGTTGTGGTTTATAATGTGCATAGAAATGTGTTGATATTTTAGATATTTTGGATAGATTGTACATTGTAGGTTTGCTTTGTGTATTGCAGATGGGTGAGTGAGGAGGAGGAGGCTAAAGCCGGACCTTGTCAAGGGCCTCTTCCCCCCTGGGGTAATATGAAATAAATAGTAGAAATCCAGGGATTGGTTTTCCTTGTTGTTTGTTGTCTCTTCCGACTCTACTTACTCCTCTTGTGTCTGCATTTTCTCATTTAATGAGGAGGGACATTGTTGGTTGGGGTTCTGTTCGGTGGCTCCGTGACTCTCCCGCTTTCCTTGGTGCCCTGCTGCTGGAGGAAGCGGAGGAATCGATACTTGTCAGAGCGGGCGCAGACGAATCTTTGCTTGCCATAGGAGTCTAGGCGAGTCTCTTCTTTACTTGGACTTAGTTGGTGCAGTCCACTGAACCACACAACACTTTGGGTGCAGCTCCACAATCCAAGGACCACTTCAGCAATCAGGTGAGTAAACAACCAATGGACATCCACTGACCCTTCACTTACATACTCAGTACTCTTATAGCAGTACTCTACAAGTACCCTTACAAGTACCCTTAATAGTACCCTTACAAGTACCCTACTCTTCTCCCCCTCTCCCCCTTGTTCTCTTGTGTCTCCATTCACCCCGCATCCCTGTTCCTTATTCCCATTATACTCTGGGGGCTAATTGGTTGGCGGTGATGAAGGCTTGGAAAGGGGGAAAGTTTGAAGTTGTTGTGCTTGTGTGTTGCACTGCCTCTCGTCGTCCCCCTCCCCTTGCTCACTTATTCACAAACTAAAGTGAATGAGGCATTGGATTGTCGGATTGGGTGAAATGTAGGCAAAGGTCAAAGTCAGCTCAATAATTGTAAAGCAGGAGGGAGTGGAGGAGCAGGTGAGGGAAGAGTATCGATTGAACCCCACTGGACATTGACTCTGATAACACTGGCAGCACACCAGAACAGCTCCACAACGAAACCACACCACTCTCCAACTAATTATGACTACAGACATGATACATTATGATTGACAGAATCCCTAGAGCCCATCCATTCACATTGACCTTTCCTGTCGCTTCATTCCCTGGGTCACTGTCCACAGTCACTCAGTCCTCGCACTCTTCCAGAGTCTTGTCAATGTCGCTTCTGCCTTGGGAAGAGCCAACTTTACAAGGGAAAGCTTTCTTCACTTCCCCTTATCTCCTCCTGCTAATAAAAATTTAAAGCCTCCAATCGTTTTCATGGAAAAAGTTTCCTAGTTTTTGTTCCTTTGCTCCAATCCCCCCACGTGGGAATTGGTTGTCCTCACCCTCTTCAGAATGACCTTGATCCCATCCACATGGAGAGGGAATCAAGTATAGCCATAATACCCGATATTTGAATACTGGGTGCTTTGTGATTGGTGTTTTATTGTGATTGGTGTTTTGTAATTGGTGTTTTGTGATTGGTGTTCTGTGATTGGTGCTTTGTTTCATACCGCAATGGGAACATGGGAACTTCCCCGGTGTCATGTGGCCTTTTCACTCTTCAAATCCGCCCGCCCTTCGCTCTCCCCAGCCAAACTTTTTCCCTTCTGCGCTGAAAACGAGGTTACGAGTCAATTTTTGGATTTCGTCTTTCTGCCTTGAAATTTGCATTCCGCTCAAAGAAGTTGTTAATAAAAGTTTTGATCAAAGTCATCCTCCTCTTTGTCGACATTCTTCGAGTTCCAACTTCAAAGTGACAGGAGGTGAGTCATTACGCTCAAATTGATTTCCGGTGGGCATGACAACAGAAGCAAAGGTCAAGGGGTCCAGAAGGACTCTCAACTTTACACAACTTTCCCATCAAAGAAAAGGCAGAGAGAGAACTTTGGTCCTGCGGTGAGTGGCCGTGAGGAAGTTTGCAGAAAGTTTCGGAGCTTGGGAGGTGGTCCTTGTTTTCATTGGGCATTGGGCTGGTATTGCATTGTTGGGTACGTTGTTGGGGAGTCTGGGTGGCATTGGTTGTCATGACGACGGGGTCCTTGGTGCCTATCCCGTGGAGGAATTGGGCACTGGGCCAAGTCTATCGACCGTCTTTCTCCAGCTACGAGCCAGACTGCTCCTCCTGGATTCCTATTGATTCAGAAACCACGGTCCTCATCCCTCATCCAAGGCCCCTTCCAGATTAGGCAAATGATCAACTACGCTAGGAGCAACCGCTAATGAGCAGTCTGAAGAAACACCGCCCTCATGGACACTCCCAGAAGGGCCTCTGGCAGGCCCACTGGAGGGGAAAGGACAAGGTCTTTGAGTTAATGGCCAGAACCCATTAGCCCATGCAAACTCTCTGCCAAAGAGCCAATCTTCGTCTCCTTTAATATTGGATGAGGACATCAAGGCATTTAGGGACATGGACATCTAATGGGAAAAACAACCAAATGGGACACGGATTACACGGATTTACTCACAAAAACAAAAACAAAAACCAAGAGTCAAACAAACCAAAACACAATTAGTGCACATGCGCAATCAACAAATCACATCAATCACATATACAAACATTAGATACCGTGGGGTGTGTCCCATTGCATCGGCAAGGGGACACTTGAGTTGAGGATACTTTCGGCAATGGACAGCTGGAATGCCTTAAGCAGGATTCCATCCAATCCTGTCTGTTCATTAGCTTTGAGCTTAGCTCGGGTCTGTTGATGAATTGTAATTGTAAAGGTAAGTGTAGCCAAAGACTAAATAAGAGGATTGTGGATTAGGCAAATTGGAGAGCATCATGTCAGTCCTTTAATCTCTCATTTGGACTCTTCATCCAGAATCAAAAACACAACTTCAATACTACAACATGACTCGGATTTATTAGGAAACATCCATTCTTCATTCAAATTTAACAACAAAGATTATTCTGTCCAATCAGACTTCCAAAGATGTCTTCCAAAGATGTCTCCCGAGGATGTCTCAGTTTGAGTAGCTCATATTGTGGAAACCAAGTGTCTAATTTGATGGTTGTTTTGTGTTAGTTGTTGATGAGTTGAAGGTCAAAGGTTAAAAGTCAAAGGGTCCACATGTGAAAGGTTGTTATGTGTTGTGTAATGGATCTTTGTGGATGCCCTGTGAAAATGGGACCAAAGTTTAGTCTAGTGTTTAGTTTGTCTTATAAATATTTAGATGTGGATTTGGAAGTTTCTCCTGCCGGTGGTTGTGTTGTTGTACGCATGTGCCCTGCATCCCTCCCTCTCTTGTAAACTCTCTTATACTCTGCCTCTTGTTCATTCTTGAATTTTGGTATTTTTATTCCCTCCTAGTGAAAGTTGTATTCCCTTGTAATGTTAAGAATTCCGTTGATGTTTGTAGTTGTGATGGTTGTGTCTGTTTGTAATTAAGAGTTTGTAATCCTCATTTATTTTGACATGAAATCAATGGAGATATTTTACTTGTCTGTTTTGGATTCCCTTTGGATTGTCATTGGCAGATGAGTTGAGAGAAGGAGGAATTGGATGGAAATGGAACAATGGAATGGCGCTCCTCCCTCGGGCGCTAGTCCTTTTAATTCGTATCTTTTTCTACTCCAGGACTTGCTCTGCTGGGCGTTGGTGGTGGACTTGGATTTCAGTGGGAGTCATGGCGGCCTTTGTGGCTAAGCAGATGGTCGGGAATAAACTGAGTGCCGTCAAAGGTGAGTTCAAACTCCCCAAGATATAAAGGAAAGCAAAGTATAAGGAAAAGCAAAGGAAAGGAAAAGGAAAGGAGATGGAGACAAATGAGTCCCCGCCTTAAGGCTTAAATTGGAACCACCAGGAGATTACATCCATAAAGATTAACAAACTGGCAACTTAAGAAACTAAAAGGAAAAAACTAATGACTTCCAACACAGAATGCAAATGCAAACACACTAAACACAATCTTCAATCAACGCAGACTCACAACAGAATCTAAAATAGCCAAAACCCATCTCTCCGTGACCCCCCATTGACCCATTGACCCATTGACTCGTCTGCAGAGTAGTCTGAGCATGTGGACGACCCTTGGGGTCATGTCTAATGCTACTAGTGGGACACCCCCCTAATAAGATGTAGAGTTTTGGCCTCTGCTGAATGGACTGATGAGAGTTTGAATTTGAATTCCAGCCTTGTAGTTCCATTTATAGGTGTTTGTCCTTGGGCTAAATTGATTTTTGCATTTGTCTGGATTGGTGGTGTCTCCGTGTCTCCTAATTCATTAATAATAAATGATTCCTGGGTTTCCCTTTTGTGGATTTTATCCATTGTCAGGTGTCGACTGACACGTGGCTCCTCCTGGATAATTTGATTCCAAGACGTTTGATCTCCGGGACGTGTTGTCTCCGGAATGCCAACTGGAGTGGTTTATTGGAATTCCTTCTCGTCCAAAGATACCCAAAAGACCAAGAGATCTACAACACCAGGCCGTTGCTTGGAAACCGGAATTGAATTAATTTCGGGCATTTGGAAAAGGAGCTTTCCTTAAGCGGCTACTTTAAGGGATTATGCAATTCCTTTCATCTCCATTTGTTTGATGCACTGCTCTATATTCTAATTCTGCTCAACATTCATTTCAACACTCACATTACTCACACTCAATCACATTCACACACATTGGGGATCAATTTACAATTGTGATACTGTGATTAATGATCCGTCATTAGTGAATGGACTTTAGTCTCCGAATCCGAGTGGATTTGTTGAATTTGTTGAATTTGTTGAATTTGTTGAATTTGTTGAATTTGTTGAATTTGTTGAATTTGTTGAATTTGTTGAATTTGTTGAATTAGTTGGACATGTTGGATGTGTGATGGGTGCTGGTGTTGGTTTGGATTGGTGGTGTTGGTGGGGTTTGTGTTGATTTATTCATGAAGTGGTTGAGTCGTTGAGTGTCCGTGTCCAGCGGGGATTGCCAGTGCTAAGTCCCACCACGCCTTCCACGGCCCGTTGGTTCCAAATGGTTCCAAATGGTTCCTCCGAAGTGTCCATTGGGAGGCTGGCGATTGAGTCTGATCGAAGGAAACTGGGGATTTGGTTCTTATCAAAGTAAGGATCGAAAAGTGGCGTCAGGCGGATGGCCCAATTTGGTGGCAAATGTCTCCGCACTTTCTTCCTAATGTTGCCCTCCATTATCCCCTGCTGAGACACTTGGGAATCCGACCACGGAGAGTCCTTGTTATGATGGGTACATAAACCAATCCACCAATCACAAACCAATCACAATCCTTCCCACCAATCACATGCACCCAAGGGCAGACACAAAGGGAGGCTCAACTTAGAGTCTAGAGTCCCAAGCAGAAGAGGGAAATAGGAAAAGGAAAAGGTCAGAGGAGGCCTGATTTGGTCTTCCGAGGGAATGGCGGTGGAATTGAAATTGGGCTGGAGGAGGATGTTGGGTTGGATTTATTTTCTCCTTGGATGGACTTGATTATTCACGCTGTCTCGAACGCTTCCTTCCTCAGCTAATCCAGACGCCCTGATCAGGAACTGATTAATCCAACTTGGGTCTGCGAATGCGCATTGGATGGAACATTGGAGGGAGCATTGGAGGGAACATTTGAGTCTTTGCCTTTGAGGTCCTTCCAGGGCCCTCTCTCTCTCTCTGTCACCTCCTGTTGACTCTTCCGATTAAGCCTTTCTCCGTTTGGTCGTTTGATTTGAGGACAGGGAAAAGGCGGTGGTTTGAAATTTGTGTCTAGTGTGCCTGGAGCCCTTTTCCGTATTTGCATCTCCCTCCGCGTGGTAATGGAAATTGGTTACGAAAGTAAATACTGAGGGGGTTCTCTCGCCATGTCAATTTTAAATTTCCTTTCCTCGTCCATGACTCAGGGGGAAGTGAGTTGGACAAGAATTTGAGTTTTCCGCCCGTCTGATGATGATGAGTTTGTGGATGTGTTCCCTGGAGGCGGATGTAAAATGGTTCCCTAATGAACCATGTGGATCCTCATCATCCAGGTGGCCAAGCACCGCCCAACACTGCCACAGCACCGCACGTCCTATCCCGGGTACTTGAGCACGAGTGGCCAAGTGGACACACGGAACATGATGACTTGCGGAATCAATTAGGCCGCAAGTATGAAGTGGTTGGGAGGAGGGAAGGATTCATTTCTCGGTCAAGTGGCATAGGCTGGTGGCTGGTATGAAAGGAACAGCGCCTTCTTGGGAGAGTTCAGTGGATGGCGTCTATAAAACAATCACCAACTACACAAACTTTTGCACAAACTTTCCCATTGAGAGTGATGTTGCTCAGAAAGGAATCAGCATAAAGTAGCTTCCTCATCATCCACGCCGGCCACCTTCGAACCTCTTAAAAGGAATTCATGAGCAAAACTTTCATTCCGAAGAACGCCATTCCTTCAACTTTCTCCTTTTCCAGCCCCACCTCTTTGGACTTGTAAAGTGAAGGACTTGTGAGTCCCACAAGGAGACTAAAGGCACTAAAGGCACTAAAGGAACTAAAGGAACGCGAAGGAACTCCAAGGAACTCCAATGCACTCCAAGGCAGGGCTCTCCAAGGCTAGGATTGACAAGGCCCCGTTGACAACCCGTCAGTTTCTAATCCATTGTTTCGCCCTGCTACAGCAGATCGATGGAGATTTGAGGGAAGTTGGCTTGTGGCCTTCCTCCAAGGCTTTTGGCAACATGCCAAAAGCCCCTTGTCGCATCCGCCTCAGTCACTCCACTCCCGCTCCAGCCAAAGTGGGAACCAAAGTGGGAACCAAAGTGGGAACCAAAGTGGGAACCCCAGAGTCCAGAGTCCAGAGAGTGGGTCACTGGGCCAGGAGGAATGGAGGTGTGAGTGTGTCCAGGCAATAAGTCCTTTGAGTCGTTTAACAAAAGTCCAACCCACAGAGCCTCTTCTGTCATGGACTTGTTTGGTGAGTGACTCGAGTCCCTTGTGTTGAATCTCAGTTGCCCCCAAAGGTCACCCAACTTGTTTTTCCAGCCGGTGGTGGTCTCTTGTATTCCGAGTTGTTTCTGAGATCGATTTGCCTCCAGCCGGCAGTGAGTGGATCGATGGCCAAAGACAGATGTCCGGATTTGGAGCTGCACGTCCCAGTCCTTGGCAGTTGGTTTGGTGCGGACGTGTGGCTGGTGGGTGGAATGATGCGGAGATCCTCATGGGGGACTTAATCGTCTTAGTCTAATGGCCACTGCCTAAAAGTCAAAGGTCGACCTTTGTTTCCCGTTTGAATTGTGAGACTTTGAAGGAGATGAGACACAAGACAGGGTGAATCACTCAACTAAAAGCCTCCTTCATTATTCTTTCATTGCACAAAGTGGATCATCCGAATCACTCACTTTGAATTCACCAAAAAGAGGAGCAAAAAGGACCAAAAGAGCAAAAGAGGAGCAAAGGAACTTGGACTTGTGCTTTAGTTGAAACTTTGTCTAATTAAGTCCTGTCTCCAGCCGTGTGTTGATGATGGACGGGACTTGGGCCTTGGTTCTGACAGGCGGGAGATTAGGAGCATCCCCCACTGGGCCAACTCAGAAAAATGTCCCTTCCTGGACTCATTACTCCAAACTTTCTTGCTGGAAAGTTTGAGGTATGTCTGGAGGTGGGGATTGGAGGGATATGGGGATGGGTGGGTGGATTAGAGTTTTCAAGTCCACTTGAGGGAGAGATCCTTAATTCAATTGGAAGGAAGGACGTGATATGGAGGAAACAAAGGGAATCATTGCCAGAATGGACACAATCCGTTTAAAACTTTGTGCGTTTGGAGTCCATTAAAGAGTCTGTGAGTGGAATGGATTAGACACTTTTGTTTTTGATTTATGGAGAGATGGATACCAGGGACCTCCTTTCTTTCTCTTCTTCTTTGCCTTCTTCTTCCTCTCACCTGAAGAAAGCGAGCCAATTAGGTCCTCACGTGATCCCCACTAATTGTACCATAATTCCAGGGACTTAGCACACTCTTTCTTTACTAGGTCAAATGGGGGGTGACGATGAGGGCGGGACGGACAAGGAAAAGGAGGAGGAAGCAGAGAGAGAACGGCTGGAAGCAATTCGAGAGGCAGAGGATCGACGCAAGGAGAAACATAGGAAAATGGAGGAAGAACGTGAGAGGATGAGACAAGAAATCAGAGACAAGGTAGAGAATTTGAGTTGTGAATTTGTGATTGGTTGATTATTAATTGAGTTGTGATTGGTTGATTATTAATTGATTGATTATTAATTGATTGGTTGATTAATTAATTAATTGATGAATTACCTGATTGCAGTACAACATAAAGAAGAAGGAAGAGATGACGGAACAGCCGGAAACTGAGCCGAATCCTTTGATGCGTAAGAAGAAGACGCCAGAGGAGTTGGCCAGAGAAGCAGAAGCTGAGGATGAGGATGACTTTACGAGTAAAAGCTTTTGTGTCTAATTACTCCAATTACTTTGATTACTTTAATCATTTCCTTTGTTTTGTAGAACTAAAGAACACGCTGGAGACGCATGCGAATGAGTTCAAAGCCCAGCTGGAGAGCAAATGCGTCTGTCAATGATCCTCCCCCTGCCCCTTGCAGCTCCCCCTTTGATCGGCGTCAGAATCCCTTCTCCAGGCAGTCCTGCGCCTGCGCATCCCTTTGATTCTCTGGAGAAGAATTCATCACCACCACCACCACCGTCACCGTAGCTTCGTTTGAGAAGGAAAGGGACGCCGTTGTTGTTGCTGTTGTTGTTGTTATTAACCTGGTTTCCTCGTTCCTTAGTTATAAGGTTAGCTGACACATACAACGAAAGAATCCAGTTTCTACTCATGCGCAGTACATATTAGCTCTAGGGAAGGTAATTCCCACTTCCTTCTTTTGGTACAAATGACCAATTCAATTTCCTTTCTTTCCCGCCAAACTTCAACTTGATCCAAACCAACAACGACTCTCTCCCGCCCTTCCTCAAATCAGGAACAGAGCGCCATCTAACCGGCTAGCCTCAACTACAGTCCCTTCTCCCTTCTTATTGGCTCTTCAGCTCTTCTCTTATTTTATGATTAAGGCCATTTAACCCTTTAACACAGAAGTTAACAAGGGGAAGGGGAAGGGACTGTTTTATTGGCTAGGAGGAGTTGAAGACCTCTGTTCCTTGTTTAGATTCTCGTGCACTACGGCACTCCCACTTGCTAGTTGTACTTGTTAAAGGTAATTGTTGCTAGAGTGTAACCCTGAAGTTGACGGGAGTTAGTCCATAGGTACCTTAGAGGGTCTCTAGTGAGACGTTGTTGCGAGTTGCCATGGTGACAGTGCACAGAGGTGTCTGAACGCCTGCCTTGGAAGTCACTGTCAAAGTCACTGTGGAAGTCACTGTGAACTGTCGGCGGTGGTCAGGATCGTCTCGTCTCTCGGATCTCCACTGAACCTCTCGTTTGTTTTTGTTTGTCCCTGGAGTGACTATTTATTGTTACTATTTGATTGTTATTATCTGCAGAGTCTTTGACCAACTAAGTAGGATGGTACTTATACTTTACGTCCCAACCATCTCAGGCAACGGACAACTCCAGGGCTGGGTGGGGGTGGGAGAACTTGGCCTTGATCACCTTGTAGTTGTTAACTCACTCTCAACAGTCAGCAGGGGAAATTGAACTCGCGAAATCAAAACCCCGCTGACCACTGACCATCATCGAATGTCGTTTGCTCAGTTACCACTCACGCAGTCGAGAATTCTCGCAGGCGTGCGGATGAGGGGAAGTCCTTTCAGTGTCAACTTTCAGCCGAGCTCATTTGCCTTAAGGCTAATCCGCATTCTTTTGTTCACTGGCTAAGGGCACTGGACCCTTCCTCCAAGAGCGCAGGAGCGCAGGAGCGCAGGGAGCGCAAGAGTAGGGGGACAAGTGGTGCTAGCTTTTAGTGGCAGAGGTCGAGATTTCTATTCTTCAAGTAAGGCAAGGAAGGAGGAAGGAAGCCAGTGCGCATGATGCCCTTCTCCGTTGCTAGGTCACTGACACATGCTAGAAGGTAAAGGAACCAAAAAGTACCTCCGTTGACAGTCACTCCTTGTCACCCACTCGACAAGACCAGAAGCATTGGAAGGTCTCCCGAGTTGTTACAGTGAGTGATCATGTTCAACGCTAAGATGAAATCATGTGCGTCACAGTTTAGATTGACCAGTTGCTATTGGTAATCGAATAAAGAAAATTAATTATTGTTAAAAAATGAATCGTCCAAGACTCTCTCATCCACTTAAATAATTATTGGTCTGAGTGAGTCATGAGTGAACTTACTTACTGTTGCATTTGCACAGAGTGGGAATTTAATGAGACGTTAATGGAGTGGGATCTAATTAGAAGAGTGAATGAGGTTATCTCCTGACTTTCCCACGGGGTGCTCCTGTCTCTGTCTCCAGTTCGTACTCTACTTCAACCTTCTCGCGACGTCGTGGGATTCTGGACTTCTTTGCAGGCTCTTCCTCCATCTCCTCCAGCGTATCTCCAATCTCCTACGAGTAAATAAAATATTGATTTATAGAGTTCAAAGGGAGGGCGATTCCAATTGGTCCATCATCTTTACCTCCATGTCAGAAACGTCACTCTCCTCAAACTCATCTCCAGCAACAAAAATCCTTTCCAGCGTCTCCTCATCCTCGGCCTCCATCTCAGCCACCTGGAAAATAAACGATCCGCACATATAGACACTGTGGATTCTGACGAATGTCTGGAATTGATTGATTACGCCTTCCTCTTCTGCCTCTTCCTCATCACTCTCCACTTCCTCATCATCCAAGGCCTTGTCAAAAGCTAGTTTAGGGAAATTGTAGATATCCCCATACTGCAAATAAAAAAAATACTTTTACAATTCTACACTCTGTGGGAATGGCAGTTGTGATGGATTGGAAATGTACCACGCCCGTCTGAAGACGTTCTAGCAGTTGCTGCTCGATTGCATTGTCAATTCTGGCAGCAACAAGCGCTTTATCCTCCCGTCGTCGTTCTCGCCGTTCGATTTTACGCTGGATTGGAACCAACTTCTTCCTGGAATGACAAGAAATTACTCAAAGCCATGACAGGCTCATCCCATCCGGTGGCATCCTTTACGTATTTTTCAGACGCAATTTTCGCATGCGGATGAGGTACTGTGTGATCTTGACCAGGCGCTGCTTGCACTTTTGCCGAATATAATTAGGCCAGAAGACGAGGTTCTCATTGATCTGTGCCATGGCCTTTTCGAAATTTCTGGAGAGTTGTACTTTCTCCCATGTCTTCCCAGGAAAGGCCGCTCTGTAACATTTATATAAAAGTGTCAAAAGTTGAAAGGTTACTTGGTTACTTCTGCAAGTTACCTTTCGATAGTTTTCAAGTACAAGTACCCCACTCCCTTTTCTTCTCTGACAGTGGCATACTGGCTATTTGCTAGTGGACATGAGACTCTGCTGCACAAACCAGTCAAATTGTATTCATTCCGACAGAACTTGTGAGTCTTTGTACTGCAGAAAACAAGGAATTAGTTAAGTTAATTATTAATCTTGTAACTGCTAATTATAAATTGACTCACTTGACTTTGAATGAGCAGAAGGATTTGTTGATTATACCCCAGATGACCTATGAATCATGAGAAACATTAGAAAGAGGTAACTGTAGAATGAGTAATGATTCCTTACGTCGTCGTTCTGCATTGTAGGCGACTGATGTGTTGATTGATGATTACCTAAATTCAATCAATTGGTAATTGACTGGTTGAGAGGTTGAGACACGTGTGTGGTGGGATTATTTGTGTGGTTGTCCAAAGGGTTCCTCCAGAGGGCAAAGACATGAGAGGTCAACTGAGGTCAAATCAAGTCAACTCAAGTCCATGGGTGTAAGTATACCTTCATTAATTCATTTCATACTCTTTCACTTGCATTAATAATTGTAATTAAATTTTAATTAATTGGAATCAAGTGGAATCTTACAATGCCCAACTCTGCACAAAAAACCAACCTTTTCCACTCCATTTTGAATTCCCCCGCAGATTCTGTCGTTCCTTGTTACCCCAAAGGTCACTCTGGGCTCTGGACTCTGGTGACATGACATGATGGACATGGACATGGTCACTGTGGTCACTGTGGTCACTTGATAGATGGATGGATGACAAAGGTCAACTGGACATGGAACCATTCCATTCTCCCCCACTTGTTTCCTTGGTTTGTTGTTGAGTTGCTGCCATGTCCAGATGACCTCTCCAGGACCCCCGACCCCCGAGTGGATTTGAATTGTCTAATTCCATTCTTATTTCCATTGCAGAGATGAATTAATCCTCAGAGATGAAGAATACTTCCGTCTCCTTTCCCATGATGTGCAGGAAGGAAGAGAAAGTTCCTTTTCCTTATTCTGTTGCTCTGTTTAGTCGGTTTACTCTGTTGTATGAGTGATGCTAAGGTACATTTAGTGACTGGGTTGTAATAATATAATCTTGTGTATCTTTTTTAAGCCTATTGTGTAGTATATTGTTTACTATAATTTGGATGAATGGTTGTTTTGTGTTGGTGTTAAGAGAAGGATTTGTTTGTGATTCCCTGCGGAGTCTAAGTTGCGATTAGGTTGACACGGAAGGAAGCGTACAAAAGAAATCTCTGGAGAAAGTTGGAAGATTAGATCCACAGTCTCCAATGCATTCTCCTGTCATCCGCCTTTCCAAAGGACGTTATTGAAACGGATGGATTTACTTTGTCCCGTCTCTACCGTCGTCTACACCGAATTCCACCTGGCCCTCCCCCTGACATTTCACAATAGAAAAGAGGACATGGGATTCCTAATAATCAACAAAACAAATTCTACACAAAATTCATTCCTTTTACAATACAATTCAACATACATCAAAAACACAAACAAGAAAACACCGGACAATATACGTCTCTATTCCCATTCTCAAGGGGAGACAGGCGGATCAATCGGAGGTTCTAGCGTAGGGATCCCTAGGATCCCTGCCTCGCTTCTTCGCCCGTTCCTTAGACAACGGTTGAGTCTGATTAGGCTGAGAATGGCACATTTCCTGGCAACTTTTTTGTAATTATAGAAGGTTGACGTATGAATCTGGGAATGGGAAGTGGATGGTGCTTTGGCGTGTCTTTTGATGTGTCCATCTCCATGAAGACCTTCAAAGGCCATTTCCCAACAAGTATTAATTAGTCCTCCTCTAGTTCCATTTGAATTCAAAATGGTTGAATGCGTTTGTGAAATGAAAATGGTTTGAATTATTGAGTGGCTGGCCGGTGTCCAGTGGGCCGTTGACAGGCTGACAGTGTGGACCCGCTTCCCTGATTCCCATGTTCCTGACACTTTGAATTGACACAAACCCCATTGCCCGAGGGTGTTTGTGTTAATTCCTGTCTGTGACTCTATTGATTCACTTCCAGTTTACTTTTTCCAAAGGAAGGTAAGGTAGAGGCGCACGCTTTCTCCAGGCACTAAAACCAACGAGTCCGTGGCGGTTCTCTGTCAGTTCCACTGCTCCAGTCAGGCCAGGCACAAGCTGACACAGCCGATTTTAGCCATTTTAGCCATGCTTGGCTCCAGAGCCGCTTAACCGCTCGTAGATGAGGCACTTGGATAAAGCCAATTCGACTGTATAAGTTCCACTTGACACGCAACCCAGGGCAATTCGCCGCTCTTCTAACACGCTCTTCTGCTCCGCTCGCTTCTATCCACATTCGCTCCTCCTAATTACAGCCAAGGAACTTGCTTTGTTGACTTTCACCCCGGGAAGGAATAATTCTAAAGGATTCTAAAGAATTCTAAAGAATTCTCAACTAAACTAACTAAATATCGTAAAGGAAGACTTGGTTCAAAGCATGAGGTGAAATGGGAGTCAATCAGTCAGCTAGGACGAAGCATCATCTCACCGGAGATGAAGAAGGTAAGGACCAATGAAGAAGTCAAGCAGAAACAACCACACGAAGTAGCAACTGTCTTCATCACTCTTGGCATCACTCTGAGAGGGAGGAGTTTCCATTGGAGGATAATGGGCCAATTGCCTTGGGGCGAGGTGCAGAGTGTGGAGCTACCCTACGCTACCACTCTCTTATTTCTTTCATTTCTTTTTATTTAGTTTGTAGAGTTTGTTGAATGGAAGATTGACTTTTGTTTAAGTGCGTGAGTGTGAGTTGGCTTTTTATGGGGTTTGAGTTGTCCTGCATTTGGTAAAGTTTGCTAATGGATGGAATGGAGGATGATTTGGATTGAGTCCCTTGAAGCCAATGTCTATTTAAACATTTAAAAGACGGAGGAGGAGGAGGAGGAAGACGTTTCTCATGAATAATTTCAATGGGATCCACTTAAGACACAGGCCTTCAGCGGAAGAGGCCGCTCTTCATTTGCCAAAAGTAAAAGTTTCGTTTCTTGTCAAGTGACAGGGGTGATTAGGCCTTGGCTCCGCCCCCAAACCACACAACCCACGTGACCTCACAACTTCCATCATCAACTTCTGGACCACAGCGAAGGAGGCGAGCCAAAACTGTGGACCAATTACTGCCACCCCCAAGGACCTAACTTGTGCTTATGCATTCTTCATTAGACGGGGCTTAGGCAGGGGATTTCCACTTGGGTTAGGGATCAAGGGAGGCCAAGAATGGAAGCACGCGTCGTCACTTTATCATCATCCGATGACTCCACTCAAGATCACGTCCTCACTCCTCAATCAGCCACCAAGGCACTGATATCGACAGAGAAAGACACTAGGACTTGAGTCAACCCAAAGGCAAAGGGATTAAACAACAAAATATTGAGGAACTTCATCAAGTCTTTAGCTAAAGAAGAAGTACTAGCACTTCTTCTAGCACAAACTTCCATAAAGTGGATCTGATTAGAACCTTTAACCCCCACTTAATTGTGACTAAGGAGTAGAGTGTCAACTTCATAATCCAATGCTTCATTCAACTGAAGAGTCAAAGAGTGGGGCAATAGTGGGGCAAAGACTCCAAAGAAGGAAGGACGTTAGAGGAAGGCTTGTGCTTGAGGCACCTTATTATTCTTCTTAATTGGTCCAATTCATTTTGAATTTGAAACCTTTTCCATCACCTCGTGCCTTCTAAGAAGGATGAAGCTTTTGATTAGAGGAAGATCAATTTGTAGCTTGAGTTGAAGATGCGAGTGATGGAGTTGCGTGTATTGGAGATTTTGTAGATTTTGTAGTCACCCTATCGTCCCACTCTTGTGGACTCTTGAGTTCATATTGCTCTGTAATGAAGGCACTTTAGGCTCTTGGTTTAGAAGGTTGGACCTTGCATAGGTCCTTGTAGGGTAGAATGAGGCTGTAGAATGAGGCTGTAGAGTGAAGCTGTAGAGTGAAGCTGTTGGCCTTGGTTTGAGCGGAAGTTGAGTATCTCCTTCCCTCCGATTATCGAATCATTTGGTAGAAAAACCAGAGCGGAAAAGTTTGATTTCTTGTTTGGTTGACTGGATGGAAGGATGGTGGGTTTGCCTTGCCTTGGCTGTTTGTATTATTACTCTTTCATGGAGTTCCACATTTTGTGAGGGATTAGTTCCTCCTGTCAAAATGGAACCTCACTTCATCTCTCTCCCATACAAATCCACTCATGAAAAATTTAAGGGAGGGGAAGGTGACCTTCCCACCGCCACGTGAGTCCATCGCATGTTCGCATCGGGGAAGGGTTAATGGGACTCCCCTTTGCTTACAACGGCGCTTAATTCCTGGAATCGATTCCAGCCCAACACGCCTCTCCAGGATCATCTCCAGATTATCAACTCCTCAGAGACACCAGCGACACCCGAAAAACCAAGAAACAGGAAATACTAACAAAGATTCAACAAAAACTTAGTCCCTAAACGCCCCTTCTCTTTCAAATAAGAAAATAAGTCGAACCTTCCCTCTCCATCAAAGTCAATCAAACTAATTGCCTCATTTGTCTCTCTTACAGTGAATTTCGACCATTTCCAAATTCTGAGGGCCATTGGAAAAGGGAGTTTTGGAAAGGTAAGCAACTTTTTGTGTTATGGAAAGCAGAGGAAAGGAGCGAGGCTGGAGTGTTGAGGAGTCTTAGTAGTAGTCAACTAGTCTGTGGGTTGAGTCAGCTCTGGATTCCGGAAGTGCTGAGGTGTGTTGTGTGTTTCTATGTCAATTCCCAAATGTCTTCTGTCGAATTAATGCAGTTGCCTTGGTGACGAGAAGGGATCCATCTCAGTCAGAAGGAGATGAGAGTCTAATGGACGTCCTCTATTCCCAAATCCAATCATATACTCTCAACTGTCAACCAATCCAAGCAACCCTCATGTCCATGTCTCTCATGTCCCTTAGCTTACCCTTCACTGGTCCATCTACTGGATCTACTGGTCTACTGGTCTACTGGATCTACTGGTCTACTGGTCCTCATTTGGTCATTTGTACGGAATGAATCAATAAATCCTTTAATGGACACAAAGTGAGAGGAAGGAAGGATGAGGTCATGAGGTCAGTTAGAGTCCACGTGATATGCTTGAGGGGAATTGAGGTGTCTTTGGATTTGCCTTGAAAGTGGAGTCTTCCGTGTGGTTTCACTTCTCTTTTCCAGCCTTAGTAGGGCCATAGTTGTGCCTCAGTGGATCCTGGATGTGGTGAAAATAAGTCTGGATGAAGTGAGAGTTGAGTGAGTTTGAAACAATGGGAAGTTGATGGAGTGAAAAGGAGGGATGGAATCCAATCAAACCACTTCAGAACTCTCGACCCTTGGCGACATGCGACATAAGAGTGGAGACTATAAGGGACCAAAGGACACACACGCCATCAACACTCAAAGACTCATAGTAGCAGTGGTGTTGGAACCAAATTAGAACCAAGGGAGGAGATGGAATTGGATGTTGTAGTTTAATATAAAAGTGTTTCACTGTGAAGCTCTTGTTTAGTTGGAGTTGCTAATTGGGACTTGGATTGGGACTTGGATTAGTCCTTGAATGGACTCGTTCCCACCAAGACCAACTCCATTTCTTCTTTCCCTCAGGTGAACCCAACTGAAAGGCACTGGATTTGAAGCCCTTTTGAAAATTAGAGACGCCCTTTAAAGTAAGGGGACCTTTAATGAGAGGATCCATGGCTTCCTCTCGGCTGGAAAATTTTAATTACCCATGGCTCGACTAATTAAATTCCTGGTGGGAATTGTGTCTTAAGCTCCTTCCATTGAGGGAGTCTTTTCAATCAGAAGGGAACCCGGAATAGTTACCACCGACACGCTCTTTTACCCACAAATCCAACCACAGCAGTAGGCCCTCGGGCAACACGCCGAAAGTTTGAAAGTAATTTTTATGGACAACAAAGTTTTGTAGGAGAGGAGCTTGACATGTCGTTAAATATGGATTGAGTACGTGCTCCGAATGGGAACTGAGAGAGATCCAGAGAGATCCAGAGAGATCCAGAGAGATCCAGAGAGATCCAGAGAGATCGGATTGGATTGGAGGTGGGAATGGCCGTGTAGTCATTCCAGTAGTCGATCCTTTGATGAAGGAAAGTGGAGTTTGATTGTCCCGATCTTCATTCCGATCTTCATTCCGATCTTCATTCCGATCTTCATTCTCGCATTCCTTTTGATTCGTCATTTCCATAGACTCCCGGAACTCATTCATTAATAAGGAATCCTTGAAACGGACAAAGGAAACTTGCATTTAAAGAGGTCAAGTGGACCTCGTCAATGGGATCATGAAACAGACGCTTTTGATGACCACAACAAAATCTTTCATTTCCACTTGGAGAGTTGAAGAGTGGAGACTCCTTTCCTTTTCCTTTGGTTGGAGTTGTGACATTCCAAGATGAATTCTTGAAATGTATTCTAATAAAGCTAAAAAGTTTCTTCAAAGTTGTTATTTATTTGAGTTTGTCTAAGTTCAGAAGTGAGATGTTTCTGCTCATGCGCATTGGAGTAGGAGTCTATCCAAATATAATTAGACAAGCGGAGTCTATCAGCGGATCTTTGATAATTGGATTGGAACTTGGCCCGAAATTTGATCTCCCACGGGATTCGAAAGTGGCACGCAAATAACGCATTTGAAAGCATCCATTTTGACATGGAAATTTATGGAAAGTTGATATTTGACAAGACTAGAAAATAATGTTCCTCATTTTTCAGGCCAAGTGGGAGTTTGAATTGAAAAAGTTTCTTTTTCTATTCTGAATTTGTTTTGGATTGAATGAAATGTGTCTTGTATTCCGTGGGAATCTCCATTGAGCCCTTCCTCCGCTCCACTGGGATTTGTACTGGTGATTAGCATTTGAACAGGACCAGAACATCTATTGATTTTTCAGACTCCCTTCCACTGATCCTCTGACCCAGTGGGAACTGCAATTATTCCAAACCACCCATGGCAGTTACTCATGGCAACCACATACAAGTCTCGTCTTCACATCCAGTGCCAGTCCTCCAGTCCTCCAGGGTCAACAACACACAGAACCAATAGAACCATGACAAAAAGTATCCAATGAAACAGAAGGTTCCTTAGGCTTGCTACACTATAAGGCTCATAGGCTAGACGCTAGAGTCATTTGATCCTCCCAACACCCCCAAAAGGCCCAGTGGGGATCCCAAATGAATCAGGGTGTTGAGGTGGGATTAATTCCACACACACACAAACCACAGAAGCAACAAGTAGTGAAGCTCCGTCAAGAATTTCAAGGAACCACTTTGTCACCACTTTGTCACCACTTTGTCACCACTTTGTCGCCATAGACAAAGATGGTCTCAAGTGGGACAGACTGATTTGGAGTGGTGGTGGAGAGGGTCGTTCCTAGGCACTAATGGATACTCGAGAGACACCTGGGCCAGATTATGCTAATCCTGGAGTGGAGCTGAGCTAAGCTCCTGTTGACCCATTCTTTCCTTTCCTTTGTAACTTGTTCCTCTCAACTTGTTTTTCTGTTTTTGTGTTAAACTGCGCAGGTATGCATCGTCCAGAAGAACGACACGGGTCAGATGTACGCGATGAAGTACATGAACAAAGCCGCTTGTCTGGAGAGAGTGGCTCTCCGGAATGTCCTCCGTGAAATTGAAATTTTGACACAGTTGGATCATCCCTTCCTCGTCAATCTTTGGTTCTCGTTCCATGGTGAGTGGTGGTGGTGGTGGGAATTAGGTTGATAACCACGCCCCCAAATCCAAAAAAAATTTTGCGGGATAATTTTGAACCTCAACCCCACATTGTGCTTAGCCCCAGGCTTTTCCCATCTCAAAAGCATGGGACGAAAAA
>VNWY01000871.1:0-26104 GCA_009869845.1 Pseudachorutes palmiensis | reverse complement strand
CCGGTCAATGTCAATACGGCATTTCCATATTGGGACCATGGGGAACTCATAACTGAAAACAGATTTGAAATCTGTCCAGTAGTTCCTGAGTTATTGAAGGACGACAGACGACAGACAGACGACAGACAGGAAAAATGCATAAAGTAGCTTCCGCTACTTAATAATACTGAAAACTTGAGCCCCATAGGAAAACCATTCTTAGCGGGAATTATACTTGATTTCCGGAATCTAGGTGATTCGACTCGGTAAAAGTGCTTAACCCGCTTTGGTTATCATGCCTCCAATTTAATGAAACTATTAGCGAGCGCAGTTAGCTTGTTAAATGTGGGGAGGCATAAGTTTTTTGAGTGTGACAACAGTGTTGCAACAGCACTTGATAACGAATTTGGGACGCTGCCAAACAAAATGTTGAGAATCGTGCAATTAATCCATAATCTAATTAATCCACATACTAATCACGTTTTACAGCTAACCTGGTTCTGATCAGCCTAATAAAATATACAGAACTGGAGTTGAATAAAAAACAACTTACACGAGCTCATGGGATACTTATGATGAGTCTTAGCGTGTCGAAAAACATCCTGTGCCCATGATCTTATCTTATCGCCCTTACCTTTTGTCATTCATCGCTTGCTATGAACCACGAACTGCAGAGCCGTATGTGTTTATTCTTACAGTCTTACCATCAAAAGACAGAAACCCGTAATTAATTCAACCCAATTCGATAGTTTTACAATAACTTAGTTCGCAAAGCCGATATTCAAAAAACCTGAAGATAACTTGCCTTTTTTTTTAAATCCTACGCCAATTCTCCCCGGTCGCTGTTATAAAATTCCTCTTTGCTTCCAAAAGAAACCCTACCAGTGAGGTTATACATTTCCGATTCTTTTCAAGTCTAAATTATCTTCACAGCTGTACGGACGAGGTTTGTTACTTTGTATCCACTAAATTTTTTATAATGTTGTGAATATGAACATAATAGGGTTTAATTTGTTCGTTTTTTTTTTACAAAGTTCCATGCTCAATTTTCTTGAAATATCAGCAGAAAATCAGCAGCATGAAAAATTTCTAACCCAGTCTCATATTTGAAGTTCTATCCGACATACTTAGCAGGAGTCTTTAAAACATAAGCATTGGGTAGATTTCCTTCCTTCCTTCCCATACTTGTTCATTGGATTGTCCTGCTCAGGTGAGTTCTTCATTCATATAACATTCAAAACTCCAAGGAACAAATGACGAACTACTTGTCCGTCTGTAGTTCTTCTATAACTCAGGATCAACAGGATCGATTCAAATGCTGCTTTCAAGTAACGAACACATATAATCTCCACTACTTTGCTATACTGTGGGTTGCAACAGTTTATTTTTAAAGCAGATCCGAATCAGCATCAGGTCCATACAGGCACAGAATAGTTATTAGAACTCACACAGTTCTTAGCAATATGAACATCAGAAATCCAATGTTACTATTCATATTCATACTTGAGTTTCAAGTGAGTCTTTCTCATCAATTTCATCTGTTTCTCCCAAGAAATGCCTTTATTCATGTTACGTTTAAAGCTAACTACTTTGAGGATACATCAACAAAGTTTTTGCATGAGGTTCTTGCCCATGCACAGCTATCGTTGACTTCTGTAATGGTAGCAGCTTTTCACCCGAGTCTACTCGCTAAATCCAAACTAAAAGATACAATTTCAATTGTCAACACAACTTATCGCGGTGGTTCCACTCTGTTCCTAATTCAGGTTGACTTTCGTAGAATTGAACAAATCTTAGAATTGGTGCTGTACCTTCGAATTGTTAAATTACGTAATGTTGAGAATATGTTCTTCTGGGTGTCACATGATGGAGGGCATTGGAATCCTTCATTCCCAGTAGACCTAACTAAGGTTGTGCTTACAACAACGAGGTATTTTGTTGCCAAAATATTCGGGACATTGTTTCAATTAAGAGTTAGTACAACTCGTGGAAATATCGTCGAAAGCTACTCCATACCAAACATAAACTTCATCGCGTATTCTGCATCCAACGAAAGGTAAAGTTCTTTATCTTCTTACCTCTTTTCCAGGTTTCAACTTAGGCAATATAATTTTTCTTTGTTAGTTCTGGCACTGGATTTCCTGCAATCACTAAACTCCGATCTCACTGGGTCTCGATGAACCGAAATTTGAAAAAGAACTTTTTGTTCCACCTATTTGGTAACCAACTATGCACTAGGAAAATGAGGTCATCCTTGGATAGCTATGATTCGTGTGGGATAGAATATGCATATGTCCTACCAGGGATAGTTGAATACTATAATCTGACTTTGATGTATCAGTTCAACCCAATGGTCGGTAGGAACCCATTACTGAAACATGAAAAGCTAGGAACACAAATCAGTATTTTTATGGTGGACCAATCATATTTCAAAATGGCGGAGACAGACCAAGATAATGGATTCGCAATGCTAACACCAAGTCCAACTATGACATTTGTTTACTGTCAAGAACACGGAGTAAAAGATTGGACAGAGGTAGTAAACTTACTACAGTTGCTTAGACTCCTTGACACACAAACGTGGCTGCTATTGCTAATTTCAACTATAGGGGTGGCCATTGTAAGTAAGAAAATAGGATTTGCCACTGCTATTTTTCAGAGCGTTAGCATCCTATTACAGAAGTCTGTTCATCGTTTCACATGGATACTATGCATCTGGGCTCTGGGTGCAATGTTCATCATGTAAGCTTACGTTAAGGTACTTGTAATTTAGGTTCAAGAATATTTGATTTTCAGTACGCAGTATGAAGGGGAAGTAAGTGCTACAACGGTAGCTCCAATAACGGAAAAAACGCTAAAAAACTTTGAAGCAGTCTTGGACTCTGGTAGAAAGTTTGTAATGATGGCTGAATCTGCTACGCGGGTAGAAGAAACGAGTTACAAGTTGTCCATTGAACGGCAGCTTGATTTGGCTAAGACCTTAATTGCTGCTGATTTGACTACTAAAGTATTGACAGAGAAAACTCTTTTTGAGTTTGTGGAATTCGCTCCATCAAAGTATAGCGACAGGATGGACGCACTAAAAGGAAACGTAACGTTGGCGCTGAAGACTACATTCATGTATGAGTGCGACGTAGTACCAAATATCGTTGCAGAATTGGAACTATATCATCGTAATATTCAATGCAAGCCTGTTTTGCAAGACTCCAATTACAACGAACGATTCTATTACAAAGTACATGCTCATCGTGGTTTACGGTTTGACAGGAAGATTATTCGTTGGCGAGAATCTGGCTTCCAACAGCGCATGAACGAAATGCGCAGTTTTAATTCCCTTGTAAAAGCTTCTTCATCAATGTCAAAAACCAGAAGGCTTGAAATTCAAACTAACTCGTATTCTTCTGTTTCATTTAAACCAATGTCAATTGCTTCTAAAATTATTTTGCCTTTTGTTTTACTTGT
Source organism: Pseudachorutes palmiensis (assembly GCA_009869845.1). NCBI lineage: Eukaryota > Metazoa > Arthropoda > Collembola > Poduromorpha > Neanuridae > Pseudachorutes > Pseudachorutes palmiensis. The sequence goes on along the minus strand of VNWY01000871.1, from coordinate 22,663 downwards.
AAGCTTTCTGCTTGCTTGCATCGTTACATTCTTTCTGGAAGTTAATTTCAAGACACTCGTGTGGCTCTATCGTTTTTAAATACTTCAAAATAGAATTCACGCCTTAATATCCTAGTGCATGCATCTTCATAGCATAGTCGTAGGTTAGATGTTAAGGTTATAATAATCAGAGTTGTAGTCATGGAACTATGTTGTAAGTCCAAATTAACGTGTTATGAGTAAAACTAGAATATAAAATAAGTCACACGAAGAAAACGTGGTTACTTTAGAATATCGTTCACTAATGTTAACCTATTTTTCACTACCATAGAATGTATTTTGCATTCCTCTGACAGTGGTCAAGCAAGTTACCAATGTGGTCAAGTGTAGCAAACGGTGTTCTGGTCAATGAATTTGTGACGCTATATATGACCTATGCCAGCGTCGACGTATGCCAGATAGAATATAGAAAATTGGTGCACTTAAACCCATTATCTGGGAAAAGTTGACATTGATTAGCTATGCCATGGCATTCGTTTTGCTCAGCCTCAATAAAATACATGCAGAATTAGGGTTGAATAAAAAAACAAATTGGACGAGTTCGTGAGGTAGCTGAGTTTTAGCTTGTCGCAAACATCCTGTGCCCAATTACCTTTTCCATATTCATAGATCGATATAATTTCTTTCTCAATTTCCTTGATTTAATATTCCCATCGTCAGACTGGTTAGAGTTGGATGGAATATTTCCAACCTTGTCTTCCCATTCGAATTTCAATTATTTAGCTTAGAAGAAGTCTCATGATGGATGCCGCAGTGCTAATTAATTATAGCAATAGCAATCAGTCCTTTAATATTAAACCTTATGCGGTTTATTTGATTTAATACATGAAATACATTCAAGTAAATTCAGCGCTTAATTGGAACTGATGTTCTACAATTTTGATTGCGTAAACGTACCTATTAAAACTTCTAACTCACCGACCAAGAACTAAATTAAAATTAGGTCTCATCTAATCAGCAAAAGAAATTGACATTGAATTGTTCATTTCTTTCTCAATTAAAATATGGTGGATAGCTTCTGCTGTTGTTGCCTTTAGATCCTGAAAAAGAAAAGTCTTTAGCTTTTATTTCCATTTCTTGTTTTCACTTACTGTTTGAATTTAGAAGAAAACTACAATTGCAAAAGCAAATGTTTCGGTTGCACCGTAGAGTACATTTAAACACATGGCGGTCCTAATGAGCTGAAAGGTGACACAGAGTGCACAGAAGGTGTAGTACTTGGTCAAGACATACTCCACTCGGTCCCTGTAGGGGAAAAAATTGATAATTTACGGGAAATTAATTGATTTGATATTGAAAATTATAGTTTTACCTTTCGAAATTCCTTGTACGGAATATGGTTTTGAGGAGTATTGGATGGAGAAGGACGAACAGGCTGTAAACAAGTAAATCCACCGGAGAAAGTGGCTTTACAAGAAACGTGTCAAGGGACAAGTCCCCCAATTGCAATTTTCCAAATGAACGGGAATGCATTAATAACAATGACTTTTGATTCTAAATTCAGGAACTCTTTCTTTCACTTGATAAGTTTAGGAATTAGAAGTAAATGGCCTCAACTCTACAAATCAAGTGGAGACATTTTACCTTTTTCTGGATTTTTTTGCGCAAGAAAAATTACTTTAGTCGAAATGTAAAAGTCACTTCTTTGTTTTCCTATGAAGGTTTCACTTCTTTCCTTTTTCTTTCACAGAGAAATAAAAACGGAGCTTGTAATTCATTCTTTTGTGCTTTTTAAAAGATAATCGCGGAAGTTGAATGGTTTTTGCAACAGGAAGGACCAAAGCTCTTAGTTTTTATTAAAACTAAAATTTAGGATATTATTCCCTCAAGCGGTATTTACTAAACGGAAGTTTCATCTTCCTACCTGCCGGTTGTAAACTTCAGTAGAATTACTGGAACAATTTCCCTTCATTGCAGGTATTGTATAATCCACAGGATGGATTGTTTCTTTGAGTAATTTGTAAATTAAATAACTTTGTAGATGTTATTCAAACCTTTTGTCCGTCATATTCTGTCCATAGGATAGAATGAGAGTACAGAAATCCAATACTTAACATAAGTGCAATGGATGCATTATTCACCCCTTCAATCTGAACTACAGGAAAGTGATCAACAGTTTCCACTATGCTTTTGCATAGATATTGCATCAGTAGTTTTGCATATCCACGACCACGGTATTTTTCAAGAGTATAGAGAGCATGGATAGCTCCATCTCTCATGTCGATTGCCCAACTGACAAGGACGCCATCTACATGTAAGCCAGCTGATCCAATATTCAATGCAGCGCTTTGTATGAATTCGACGTCATTGTCCCAAGCATACTTCCAGTGAGCAACCACTGTGTCAACTTCGTCCTTATTCAGTTGGCGAATCACCACGCCTTGAGGGTTGCTAAATAGACATAAAACCAAGCATATAATACCATATGAAAAACTTTGTTGTGAATACCTTATGTCAAAGTCCATTGCAACTTCTTTCGGCATGTAATAGGCAAATCCGCCTGACATTGGACGGAAACCTTTAGGTTGAGCACATGCGTCACACAAGGCTTCGTAAATGTCGTCATCTACACCGTTAAAGGAGTTATTTGCTCCCCAGTCTACGATGCGGGCAAAGGCTTTCAAAATTTCAGAAACGTCGACATTCTCACAACACGGGGCCAGAATGCACCAGTAGTTCTTAAATGGCTATCAAAAGTGGAGATATTTGTTTACACTGTTCATAGTTATGTGTTTTCTGGGTTATTCCTTTACTGTGATTTGTCTAGAAGCGATGCAAGTGTTGTTCATTTCCAGTCCGTCGAACCGATAGAATGAATACTCATTTCGGAAATGTTCACTCAGGCCATTTTTAGCAATATTGTGCAGCTATAGGGAAACAATAAGAATTAAAAAACCATAGTCTTGATAGCCAATATTTCTATTACCTGTGCTGCTTTTGGTAAACGATTTTCCAAAAGCTTTGGAAGGTTCGAAACTTCAGAATAAGTTAGTTGCACAAACTGAAATTCTGATGGCATTGTGTCACACATGAAATCCTTTGATGGAGAATAATTGACAGCTTAAAGTCAACTCTGATTTACACTGGAAGATTCTTCAAGTGTCTCCTTTTGGCTTTAATCTAATCACCAACCCAAACGTCACTTTGACCTTGTCAATTGGATGTAAAAAAAAATTGTCTTCATGCCAAGCACTTTGAAAAAGGCAGTCCACAGATTCATCTTTTCAAAGCTTGAATTGAGAACTTTTTCCTTTATTGCAAAAAAACCTAACCAAAACCATAGCTTTAGTAAAATGTTAAAATTTATTGAATTTTAGTAAGGCTAAGGTACATCCCTCCTTCTGGTTTGAGTGAACTCAGTTGAGCAAACTTCATCGGCACGAGTGTCTTTGACGAAGGCTCAATTTTGAAATTGTGAACCAAATATGACATCACAACTTTCGCTTCAGTTAGGGCAAATCGCATACCTACATTTAAAAAAAATTTTTTATAGATTCCGTATTCAGTAATTTACTTCTTACCAATGCAATTTCGAGGTCCCTGTCCAAATGGAAGGAAAGCGTACTGATTCACTTTCATTTTATTCTCTGCAGAAAATCTGTCAGGGTCGAATTTCTCAGGTTCCGGGAAGTATTTGGGGTCATGATGAAGTCCATAAATAGGGATGATAATCCCCTCACCCTTCTTCAAAACGAACTCTGTCCCGGGCACTTTGTAGTCCATTGTGCAACCACGATCTGTGGCAAATGCAGGTGGGTAGAATCTCAATGTCTCTGAAAATTCAAACAAATGTTAAGAATAAATTTAAATTTAAAAAAAAGTTTACCATTAATGACCATATCCAAGTAGACCATTTTGCCCAATCCATCGTAGCTAAACTCTCCATCGTTCTCTTCTAAAACTGAATTTATTTCTGCACGAAGCTTGTCTTGAATTTCTGGGTGGAGTGCGAGTGAGTATGCGCAGAACAAAAGGAGTGATTGTGTTGTATCGAAACCGGCAAGGATGAAGAGGACTGCATTTGCTACAATTCCATCATCGTCCAATAGTTCAGAACCCTCATCGCTGCCTTTAACGATTGCGTCTTTCTCAAACGTTTCCAATTCGTTTTCTTCAGTTTTTAGTGTTCCAGCTCTCGCTTCTAACATGAGTTGTACAAAATCGTCGCGTTTTTCTCCCTTTTCAAGGCGTTGATGAATTGAAGATTTGATTGCAATTGAAAAGAAATCTTGAACTTCTTTCGCAAAGAATGAGAATCCAAAGGCATCTGCTAATTTGCTTGGCATCATGAACAACGCAATGAATTTGAGTAGTGCTATCCCTCCTAATTTAACTTGCAATTTCTTCCCCATTTGTTCAAATTGCGAAGGTTCCTTTTGATTGAATGCTTGACTGTCAATTCCACAGGCGGCAGATGCAATAATGTCCATTGTGAATTTAGAATATCCTTCAGACAGCTCGATCTCATTGCCTCCCTTTTGAATTTCAGATTCAAGAAACTTTACAAACTTTTGTCCACTTTGGTCGAATAATTTGAACATTCGCTTGATTTTTCCGGTAGTGAAAGTGGGACTTAACTTTGCCCTGAGGTTCCTCCATTTGTCTCCAGTTTTTGTTATCAACATTTTCCCAAATAGACGATCATTCTCTCCAATTTGGAATTGACGTCGATCAGTAAAGTATTCAAAGTCTTTCACCAAAACTGCCTTGAGACTTTCAGGGTCCCCAATGTAGACTACCTTCTTACCAAAATCGATTGAGCCACCAAGCTTATTTTCCTTTGTTTTTACAACGTTGTAGCAGTCTATGAAATCGTCCATGAACATCTTCCCTTTGAATGTATTCAGAACCATGCGGAGTGTCCCGTTCCCAAGGTAGTGGATCCCTTTCGATTCAAAATGGCTCCGCTTCTGCGCATTTTGGAAATAGAAGATGAACAATGCAAAGCCTAAGAGGAAGGCAGTAATGAGCAGCAACATTCTGGACGAACAATAAAGTAATTCCTGAGACTGGGAAGACTGAAAGTGAAGTGAATGTCCAGCAGGGTGTGGTGAATTGTCCGTCCTTGGCACTCATTAGAAGTGGAGGCCAAATTATGATTTACTGACGTACAATTGAATATTTTGTCTACTTTTCGTAGCTGAAGAGATGCGTCACTTGAACCTAGAGTAAACAACAGTCATGGTTATAACTCTGCCCAGGCTTAATTTCACAAAAAAAAATTCCAGAAAAAACAGCCTTGAGAAGTAGAGCTCCAATAATTAACAATAATTCATAAATATTCACATCAAGTTCAAGTAAAAATGGATTTTATTTTGTTTATTCCTTTTTATAAGTTCAAAACGCAGCTTTTGTTTAGAAGATTCTATTTGTGATGAGAGCAAAGGACATTTCAAACACCATCCAATTGATTTGGATAATGAAATAGGAATTTACTGCACACTTATGCCATAAGGTGGTGGATATTGTTGGTATCCTGGGTTGACAACTTGTGGATTATATGGATTGCTTGGATAAGGTGCTGATTGCATGGAATGAACGTACGGTGAGCTTTGCTGTGGAGCTTGACCTGCTTGGATGACATAAGGAGACTGGACAGCCGGAGGAGGGACAGAGTGGACCGTTGCTAGAATAAAACTTAGTTGTAATTACAGTTGATGACCTAATTTTTCAGTCTTACGTGGATTCCTTTTGATCCTTCTATTCGTCATGTACTTGGATAAACAGCAAGCAGGAACGCAACAGCATATAGCAACAATGATCCCAACTACTACGAAGAATAGCACAACTAGGATATAAACGATTGCTGGAGGACCGGTTTCACTGTGGAAGAATCAACAATATTAATAATATAACACACAATGACACAATAATTAGCATCTTTTGTTTTAATTGGGAGACTTACTATTCAATAGTATCGCCATCACTACTGTACTTATCTGCACGTGCGCAGGTTATTGCCAAGAGCAAACAAACTACAACAATTGGGATACTGGAAGCCATCACTACTACGATGAAAGTTCTTTGACGCTAAATAGATGAAGCTCTTTTCTTTCTGGACAGTTTTTGGACTGGATTTTGTACACGTAAAATCCCTATCGGACGAGATTCATTCGATAAGTGTGATAAGAATTCACCACGTTTGTTATCAGAGACAGTTAATTAGTCAGTATCGAGGATTAAATTTAACCTTCCGCTTGTGATAAATGTCCCATGTCATACTCTAAATGCGTCGGGTTGGGTAAATACCCACTGTAAGTGTAGCACTTGGTTGACGTTGGAGTTCAAGTAGGCTTTTAGAACGCTTTCATTTCCTGAATTTATCGTATTTCATCCGATAAACCTAAAATGGATGACTAATCCGAGATAACGGGTTAATAAAACATTTATTTCGTAATGGCATCCGGGTGACGCCATCTTTGGTGATTAAACGCAACTTGGTGCCACAACCAAAGCTGTAAGTCCTGGATATTGTGAATTAGAATAGGCGCAGTTGATAATCAAATTGATATTTATTGATTATATATTCTCAAAATGATTCTGCTAGAGATGACTTATTTACCGATCCCTCCGAACCCACCTTCACTCCGGTTGATTTCCTTCATGATCCAATCAACATAAGGAGCCACTCTGGTGTAAATCGTTGCAGCACCGCCCCCACATTCTTTTCCAGTGGACACAATTCCTACTTGTACTGGTGCATTCTTCCCAATGAGGACATTAATCAATGCAAGGGGACCGCCGGAATCACCCTGTTTATACCAAAACACTTTTAGAAACAAGTTGACCTCCATAGAGGTTCTACAGGAACGTTTACCTGGCAAGTGTCACGTCCATCTCCCCCTGCGCAGACCATTACCCAAGGTTGGAACATGATTGGATACTGGGCTGAACAGTTTCTGTCACTGACGAATGGGATTCGAGCCCACATGAGGTCTTTGGATAAGTCTCCACTTTCATTCAATCTTCCCCATCCAGTTGCAACGGCAGTACCTTATGAATTCCAAATAAAATTATAAAATAAATAATTTCAAAGTTATTGTCTCAAATTGCAAACCATTGTATTCCACTTGTTCCTTTTCTGGCAGTTGAATTGCACACGAATCGTTCCTGTTGAGTATAATCTTTTCCTTTACACGGATGAGGGCGATGTCATTCCAGAAAGTTAGTCGATTGAATAGGAATAGTGGATGGATGATGTATTTATCCATTGTCACCCAGTAGCCTTTTCCAGCTTTATCATTTGCTTTCAGATTCCCAATTTCACCTCTGACATAAAAAGGTAGAACAGGGTAGAGACAGTGGGCAGCAGTGAGGATCCATTTTTCATTCAAAATGGAACCACCGCATTGGAGGGCCTTGTTAATCTCCAGTCTCACGTTGTAACCGAATTGACCTTCAGTAGCCAACTGTCCGTTAGATACTTTGGACTCAAATCCATCCGATCCTGGGACAAGGTCAAACATATGCATAAGTAATAAATAAAAAGTTAATACAAAGGTCTTACCACAAACGACACCGGCGAGAACTAAAGCGATGACAGCGAATGTCTTCATCATTGTGTAAAATTCAACCGATTAACTCCATTTTCGGGAAAGACGGTATTTTTATAGTCTGAATTGTTTCAATGCTTTGTGCGCATCTGCCGGAACTAAGCTTGCTTTGCAGTGACATTCATTGTGAAACTCGTGCCTGATTGATTGAACATTTTTTGACAATTTCTTCATTGTTCGACCACACTTGTGGTGATTATGTAAAACAGTTTACTGCGAATAAAGTTAAAAGTCAAGGTCAAAAAGTCAATTTTACCTAACAATTTTCAATTACTTAAATTGTAATCAAGAGGAAACGACATTCTTATTCCAACTTATGAAATTGCTCAAAGTCTTTGCATTATTTCAGCCTTCCAGGAAAGTTTTAACGCAGGGATTTAAGGGAATGAGGCAGAAACCAATTGCCCTTGGAACGTTACCTGATGTGAATTTCCTAATTTACAGTTTAACCAGATATTGACAGGGCGGGAGGATAATTGATCGTTTTCTTATAAACGGCTTCACGTGTGGAACTCCTTTATTTCTGTACCCTGAAAAGACTTGGAACGACAAACAGTGAAAAATAAATTATTTCAAATAATGAGCAGACAGTGAAGCTAAGATGGAACTCATTCGAACTCCAATTGGTCTTCTTCCGTTGTGCCTCTGAGCATGAGTGGAACGAGGATGCCCAAGACAAGACCAATGAGAGCAAGCGCAATGACAAATCCAAAAGCGCTACTCCGGCGAATGTCAGTTGGTACTAGAGGATCCACTTTGGACAGGAGCTCCTCCAGCGACCCTTTCGAACGGATTTCATCCAGATCTGCATAATGAAAAATCAAAAAGAAACATTAGAACATTTAGAATGGAGAGAATAGGAGCACTCACTGAATGGTTTTTCTTTGGTCATGACGATGCTGCTTTCATCTTCCAACCGTAGTGACAAAATGTCCTTGAAGGAGACGACGGAATCGCGAGCCCCTTCACCCGGGAACAAATAATCAGACACAAGGAGCTGCGATCCAAGCAAGTGGGCAAAGACACGGCGTGGAACTTCGTGGTAAACTTTGCTTGTCCCTTCTTCCACGTGACCTTGACCACCTTCCTCTTCCACTAATGATTCACAGTGCATTTCAATTCTAGAACTCAGGGATCGAAGAATGTCTTGCTTCAGCATCTGAAAACAAAGAGAATTGTGTAACTAAAAAAAAGAAGAAGATTCAAAATGACTCACTTCAACTACAAATGCAGTACTGCTTCCCGAACGGACAAATGCAACTGCGGCAACTTTACCATGCAAGTGAATGTGAGTCACAAAATCTTGACCTGCTGAAGCCACTCGGATGATTCCAGGTGCCTAAGGGATCATTCAAAAACATAATCGTCCATTACCTTAAACTTAATTTAATACATTTTCTTGGCAGAGGTTACATGCGCATACCTTTTCTGTTAGAATATGGATCGCACTGTAAGGCTTATTGAGGGGACTCTCTGACTCAGACTCATTTCCACTGTCACTGTGATGACGGGGGGATGAACTTCCGCTACCACTATTAGAATCACAGCGTGGATAGTCACCACTCCCGTCTTCATCAATGGACAAACTTGAGTCTGGGAGTTTTGGCATTTGCTCCACGTACACTTCGTCCTTTGACGGTGCATGACCATTCACAATGAACGTGGCTGAATCCAATGTCTCTTGGAACAAGTCCATGAGCACCTAAAAATTCAATAAGACAGGGTTTTAGCACATTTTATTTCTAACTTTTCAATTTTACACGTGCTCACCTTCATGTTCTTCTTCAGGGGAAGGCCAATGTCAGTTTTTGCCAAATGCATGGCATAGAATGTATCATACTCGCATTCCAGTTTAGCCCAGTCCAACCGGGTAAAAGTCGTATCCATAGTCTGTGGCTTCAATGCCTGACCGTCGATGAGTTTCACTGTGAACCTGAAAACATCAGTGGGTACCCTTTTTGTAAAGTAATCCCTCGAGTTTAGGAAATACATTTTACTTTTTCGTTGCTTGATTGAAATGAAGCACAATCTTCTCGTTGTTCTTTCCAAAATCAGCCCCATAGTGTTGATTTCTGGCTAGACTTTTGTTGATAGTAGTAAGGATGGACTTGTGTACTCCTTCATACTTTGTAGTGAATACATTCTCAACAGCTTCAACAATGTAGAATCCTAAAACCAAAAGCCCCCCTGGAAGCATGCGAATCACCTGCGTCAGAAGACATGTAGTTCAAGTCATTCCCCAGTTTGATATTAAATGTTTGGTTGTTTACTACACCTGCTTCACGTGGTGAGAGACTGTAGGGAGGCTAATCTCACTGAACGACTTGACAACAAGACGAAGGTCTTCAGTGCCATTGTCCTCGTCCCCACTCTGCTCCGAGTCAACTTCTTCTAACGTTTGGGCCAAATGAGCGACACAGTACTCTCCATCCTCGGTATACTGCAACAATCATTTAACATTAGTGTTAATCATAGAGGCACTAGAGAGTTACCGTTCCAATTAGAAGTCCAATGGTGGGTTGTTCATTCTCAAAAATGAATGCATCCCGTACTAATTCATCAATCAAGATTTCTCTACCCATCTCACCTAAAATATATGGATATAATGGAATAAATGTAAAACTGGCTAAATGATAAATTAAAGCAACGATTACGTGAAACCAGATGGTGATTGACCTCGGAGACCTTATGAGATTCTTGAATTAATTGAATTTGGAAATAAAAATGAAAAGAACAGAAATTAATTTGAGAAAAGAATTCAAAGTCACAGCTGCAAATCCACTCCTTCCCGCCTTTCTCCCGAAGAATTTAGTGTAAGCTGAGAAGTTCCGTCAGGACGTCTCCAACCTATAGAAGGAAATTAATAAACAATCTTCAACTATTGAAGTGGTCAAGTCCTATTTAGTTTCAACAATTTTAATTAGTAATGTGTAGGTATACATTACACTTCTCCGCACGTTTCAGTAGAAAACCGATAAGAAAGTATTTTGAGTCATGGTATTTACATTATTGTTTGACTTTTATCTAATATGAGGATTTTTAGTGATATCATAAGAATGTTGGTCAATGGATATGCTATGGTTACAAAGACCTTGGGTCTCATAAAAACTGGAATGAATATAATGGCATAATTTCTACAAGTTTCAACACTTCTGGATTCAGTTTAGAAATGAAAGAGAACTACTATAGTCATGTTCCAAATACTGATTTACGTAACAATCTTGACCCTGGTCATTTACTACTACATGGGAAGAAGATTTAATTTTCCAAATGGTGAGTACTAAATTATATATTAGTAATAAATTAATGCTAATTACAATTGCCTTAATTACATTAATTAAAAGGTCCTATGCCATTGCCTATACTTGGCAATGCACTGGCAATGGTTCCTGTGCCACATCTGAAGTTAGCAAAAACTGCCAAAAAGTATGGAGAAATCTTTGGCCTTACAATACTAGGGAAGCCGTGAGTAAAAAGTCCAACTTAAATACCACAGACGTCATTGTAATACTGATTTCTAGAGCTGTTGTGCTTACTGGTCATAAAATAATCCGTGAAGCTTTCAATAACCCTGTATTTGTTGGTCGTGAAGCCAATGAAGCAATTAAATTCCTCGCGGGTAATGAAAAAGGTAACATTCAACATATTTTAATATGGGAATAAACTATCAATTCAATATGAATTATATGCATAGGGATTATTCATGCAGAGGGAGAGCATTGGGTAGAGCAGCGTCGATTTGCCCTTAAGACTCTGCGGGATTTTGGATTCGGAAAGGCACCTGTTTGAGGAACTAATTATCGACGAAGTGAACGAATTCATGGACTACTTGAAAAGCCAGAAAGGGAAACCAGTTGAACTCCAACAAAGATTTAGACTCGCAGTTTTGAATTCTTTGTGGAAAATCATGACTGGAGAAAGATATGGACATGATAATCCAAAACTTATAGCAATCTTAGCTAATATCGACAGGTAAAGGTCACTCACATGACCCCTGAAGTTTGTAATTGCTATGAATATTGTAGGGTAACTACCGCCCTTGTGGGTTTCAAATCAATCAGAAGCATTATTTGCTTCTTCCACCCGGGATTAGCGAAACAATTCCCAAATCTGAGTGGCTGGAATTATTTGGTTGAGAGCGTCAAACCGAAGAATGATTTGTTTGCACAAATTGTCCAAGAACATGAGGAAACCCTTGAGGACAACCCAAGGGACTACATTGACTGCTTCCTACTCGAAGTTCAGAAAAATACAGATCAGAATTCAAGTTTTAATCGAAAGGACGCAGGTAAACACAATGGAACACTGATTGATTAATTTAATCTTATGTTAATTTGAATTTTCTTAGCGTATACAATTCAGTCAGTAATCTCAGACTTATTTCTTGCTGGATCAGACACTACTTCGACTACTCTTAGCTTCTTTCTACTCTACCTTCTGCACTATCCAAATGTGCAAATAAAACTACGGAAAGAACTGGACAGAGTTGTAGGGACATCTAGGCTGCCTACTTTGAACGATCGAAAAAAGTAAGTGCTTCAATCAAATACTTGTTTTTATTTTCAGAATTAATATTTTTGTGCCTTTTGTACAGTTTACCCTATGCTGAAGCCGTTATTCAAGAAACCTTAAGATTAGCATCGATTGCTCCAATTACACCTCCTCATGCACCCACAGAGGACGTTGTCTTCCATGGCTATAAATTATCCAAAGGAACGGCAGTTATTGGAAACATTTGGCAAAGCCATCATGACCCAGAAATATGGGGTGACCCTGAAGTATTCCGACCAGAAAGATTTCTGAGCTCTGATGAGAAGACATTGGTCCGCCATGATGCCTTTATCCCATTCTCAGTTGGACGGAGATTCTGTTTAGGTGAAACCCTTGCTAGGGACACTTTGTTCCTTTGGATGACTTGTCTTACATTAACATTTGAAATTTCTTCTGAGCCTGGGAAAGAGAAGCCAACATTGGAAGTTGATAATAGCAAAAGCCTTAATCCAATGCCGTTCAAGTACAACGTAGTTATGAAAGAGCGAGTCTAATCTTTCATAAAAAAGAATGCAGCCTCCACCCAAATCTGCAATTAATAAAACTGACCATTAAGTCTTACTATGCAAAGGATTTCCAAGCAATGCATCCACTTTTGTGGCAATAAGTTGAGGTAATGCACAGGCAGTTCCAAACACGATCAGATCAAAGTAATTGCTGTCTAACTTGTTGGCTTGTTCAATACGTTTTATTAAAATAGTGTTCAAGCTAAGACTAACAAATTAAACTAAACAAGGTTAAAACAGGCATTTTGTTTTTGCCTTTATTTAACACAGTGTTTGCTAATTATTAAACTTCTCAAACATAAATTGAATAAGGTAACTAATCTATAGTTTATAACTAGGCCTCCAGTTTAGCACCTTCACCTTATTTACAATTTGCTTCTTGCAGTAGTGGTATATCACTTCGAATGTGAAGATTGCTGCTGTCAATGCAATGCAATAGCCAAAGATAACAAAGATTGATACCGTATTTGTGCCAAGAGTTAAAACCTTTGGATATTTTATGGCGGCTGCTGCTTCATATTTTAAACGTAATTTTGTCGCTTTCAAACTCCTGTCAAACCACCTAAAGATGTGACTATGAATTCCTTGTTCGACGAGTGACTTGATTCTGTGGAAGAAGTGGAAATCATTATGTACATACCGTAGTTCAAACTGATAGGAAAGACTAACATATACAAAAGTGGATTTGAAAGAACTTTCTTCACTCGTCATGTAGTGCTTCCCACTTTCAGTCGAGTCTTCCTCTCTGTTGGCTACAACCTGGAGAAGACGGCTACCTTCAACATTCTCAAAGTACACAACTTGTGCACTATTGTTTTTCACAAAGTCGTAGAAAAACGTAGGAGGGAGGAACCCATCCCGTACACTTTTTAAATGATATTCAGAATTGGAATAAAAGAAGTTTTGACGTTCTTTGACTCCGTTGGTCTCTATCATTCTAGAAACCCGAATAAGAAATGGTGGTTCCTTGGGGGCAATGGGATTGCATGTCTGAAAGGAATTGAACAGGAAGTTATCAACAGTGAGCCCATAGTCAAGATACATTTTGTCAAAGTGTTTGGTGCAACAAGGTAAACCCTTGTTATAACAATCCATTCTTCTCCATTCTACACTGTTCGTCCATTCCTCTTTATGAAGAAGACATGAACAAAATCTGTAATCCTCGAATGAAGTGATGTTATAAATTAAAGTGTTGTTAATGTTCTCTCCTTGCCACCACAAATGCTCCAGAATAGCACGGCCACCTAGAGCGAGAACGTTATTAAACCGCTTAAAGTTATCCCATGTTGCTCTCCAAGGCGGTGGTACCACCAAATCTGTGGTTATGACACTTGAATATCCCTCTAACAGGACAGTGAGTAGCAATCCCCATATTCCAAAAGTCCATACAAACATTCGCATCAACTTTTTTGAAAGTAGAATGTTACTAATATGTGGGGAGACACGGAGCATTAGAGCCAAATTAACAAGTAAAGCATTCCCCAAGATAGCCAATGGATGCGGCACACGAAGTAAGCCAGCGGCTAACAAGAAAATCAAAGGGATAAAGATTCCTACCAGGATTATACACAACCAGCTAGCAAGGTCGTACGGAGCCACGTATAAACGAAATCCTAGTGCACGGCTAACTCCTAAACTGGTAGTAAAAAAATACTGTGTTTCCGAAATGGGGATAATTAGGAGTCCATCATTAATATTCTTAAATCTTCTTGGTATAAAGATTAGACTATAGGTTCTTAAGGTAAAATACTTTCCTACTAGGTGATTTATATATATCATATAATGTTCCCTATTCTCTGTACGTAAAGGACTAATTTTCTTTGCCCAAGATAACATATGATTTGACACCCATACTTCAAGAACGTTCCAAGCGAGTTCTTGGAACAAGTCTTCCTTCTTAGAAGTCCTTGAACTTGTGAAATTGTTGTCCCTACGATGAAGTGGTAGAGGATCTTCCCACATGTCACTTGTAATTCTTGTGTAATTTTCTGTAGGAGTGCAGTTTGGCCAAAAGGCATTCATAAAATAACCAACGTAGACGAAAATTCTACCTCCGTGTGTACACTTTTCCATTTGCTCTAAAAAACATTGCTTCAACGGATCTCCTTTGTTGCAGTTTAGTCTAACATAGTAAGGAACTTGGAATGTGTAAGCTAAGCTTACGTTTGGGGTGGAATTAGTAATACCAATGATTATGTTGTTAACAAGATATTTAGAATCATAAATAAACGTTTCAAGGCAGATTTCATTAATGTTTTCTACAACAATAAGGAAATCAAACCTCTCTCTGAACGGAACCATCCATATCCATCGTTCGAACAACATAGAACAATTTGATATGAATGGTTCTTCTGGTGGGAGAATTCTCTTCCATTTAGCTGGTTCAACTGCAAAGTAGGCAGTACAATTAAGATATTTCCTATGGGCAACATACGTTTGTAGAATGTGAGCAGGGTTCATCGGGTTTGCTTCTCGATGGAAGAAATTCCTAACATGTCTACTAACTTGGTTTCGTAGGTAAATCGGAGGTGGTGTTAGGAGTGAGACTGGATATCGGAATAGATGCTGCCCTAAGTCCTGCTGCTGCTGCTGGTAAATTATAATCCAGCAGTCTCCGAAGCCTCCATTGTTTACAATCTCTTCCACCTGGAGACTACTGCACGCTACAGTTTGGAGAAGAAAGGCCAGTGCTAATAAGAAGGTTTTGAGCTCCATTTCTCAAAGCTATTCTTTCGTTTTGTTCTTCTGCTTCCTGGAGTTTCGTCCTATAGATCGTATTCTCCCTTTCCTATTCTTCTTCTTCGCTCCACGTCAATTGAAGAATAAACGCCAGCTTTGAGCTTCGTGAAGTGCTTTGGTTCTTCATTAATTTAAACTATCTCGCCGATATCGTGTTATTAACGGGTATACCCCATTAGGGTTATCTATCTGTGGGAATTCGTTTCCAAATGGATTTAGGACAGTCACTGTTCTACGCTGTGCTGAGAAGAAATGCCTAGAATTGTTTATGAATACAAATTGTAAACCTCTTTTGGCACGTACACGATATTATATATAGTTTGTTCGTATGTTTCCTGGAGTTTCGTCCTATTGTATGCTTTCTTTCTTATTTTTTCTAATTCTGTTGTCTTTCCTTTACCTAGCAAAAACCGAATGCTTAGATACCCACTTGGTGTTCTGGTTTTATATTAATTGTAAGCATGACATGCTCCTCCTAGATTTCTTCCAAGGCTCCAAGATATTTGCCAATCAGAATCCAGCCTTCCTATTCCTCCCTGCAGTTTTTGCATTACTAAATTATTTACACTTTTACAAAACTTTTGCTCAAGGAAGAACCTGGAAATAATTTAGGTAAGGAACTTACTTGAAAAGCCTCGCCTCGTGCTCAATTATCTGGTCTGCATAAGTGATGTGAAGTTTTGTTAGACCAGAACACTAGAATTATAGAACCTCCCTCAGCATAGATGAGGAACTACTTGAAAAACCTTTGCCTCGTGCTCATTTATTTTGTCTGCATAATAAGTGAGGCAAAGTTTAGTTAGACCAGAAAACAAAACTTATAAAACGTCCCTGAGCTACAAAGAGCTTCACTATTGTGGCTTCCGCAATTATTAAATAAGAATTTCTTCCATGTTCAGGAAGAAATGAAATCAACCTCAATTACCAGCTAAGTTGGAAGTAAGGAAGCAGCTTTTGGTGTTGTCATATTCTCTGAATTCTAAAACGATTAAACATTCATATGATAACTATTGGAAAAGAGAAAGGGAGTTTTAGTTAGAAAATCAAGTCAACTCAAACAATTAAGATGGCTAAGAAAAGACACTAAATCTACTGGTTTATTTTTTTTACAATCATGGCAATATTTTTCAAACTAGTTGATTTCCCTAGGCCGGAACAAAACCTTACGTCCTCCACCGCAAAAGTTGATGTGGCGTTTAGAATATAAGATCACTTGGAAATGACCAATGCATACGTGCAGCCTAGATTGAAGCTGTAAAGTTAAGAGAAATCATCACGAATTCTGGAGAAAGAAAGTACAAGAGCAATATAGGTTTGCGCAGAACAAGAACCCACAACCGTACATGGAATATTAATGAATTTATTTCCCATCCGTCGAAAAACGGTTTCTTCGCGCCGTAACCATATCCAAATGCACGTTGTCACCCACCACTACCCTATGTTCATAATTTTCCTTATTCAGGTCAGTTTGTCGGATAAAACAAATTCTTCTGATGGATTGGAGTATTCAAGAGTTCTTTCATACAAGAATGGACTGATGAATCCATGCCAAAATTAGTAAAATCGTTGCAATAAAATCAAAATGGCCTTAACTGTCTGAACTGAGCCTTCAACTTCTGTTCTGGAGGTGCTTGACCTGAAAACGAATTAATTAAACTCGCATATGAAACTAGGGAGATAGTAAGTTGAAGAGTGAGTCAGTTCATAAAGTCACACGGACTCATTTTAATCTATCGTGATTGCACATGCACATCTCCTGCACAGTTTCACATTGGCCTTGATTCCCATAACCGCCAAGGAGGCTGGCCAAATGCACTCATCCATTTGAAAATCTAGCATCAGCATTTCTGCAACCATGACTTGAGATAATAAATTTTAATCAATTAATGAAGAGACGACTTATGGCTCATCTTTCTCCAGAAAATTAAATTATAGCTTAATGATTTCGCGATAAGCGCCAAAGTACCAAGAAGGACATTCTGAAATGCTAAGGTAAGCCAAAAATGGCAATAGATTAGGAAATCCAGGATCAAAAATTCAGCCACTCGGTCCATGACTTAAATCTGTGAATTCTAATCAAATTCTGAGTTTTCTTTAATTCATTCGACGGGTATAAAAGTAACAGCTTCAGCAACATTGTCACAGCACTTTTCACTCTCATCAAGGACCGAAAATGGCGACAGTTGCGGTACGAATTTTCGTCCTTTGCATTTTCTGCTATCTATCGTGTACATTTTCAGAAGGTATTTTTCAATTTTTATCATGTGTCAACAGTTAATGCGAAAGTTATGTATATGGATATCATACAAGTTCATTGTTTTATACAGCCGTGCTATGTAACATCCCAGGGACGATGCTGCCAATACTTGAGACGTTGTGCAAAGACAATTGTGAGCTTTTACCACTAGGACTCGGATCCTGCCAGAACTCCCAGGAGTGCTGTCTCGTAAATTAACTTACACAAACAATTATTATTTACAATTCAAGATGGAATCTCCATTGTTTCAATTTGTATCTTCTGACGGTGCAATTATGTAATAGAATTATATCCAGAATTTCATTAATGTTGAAATGAGTAAACGTCTCTTGTCGACTGTCGTGGATATCCACTAGGATCAACTCTCCTAATGGAGACCTTCCGCATTAAACACACATATTCTAGGCCCCGGCCGCGTACAAAAAAGTGTGTTAAAAACTGTGTCCAACATCAAATTCAAGAAAATCTGATTCGAAAATGCAAACCGCGAATTTAAAAATTGTGGTCAAGTTCGTCATACTACAGTGACATGTTTTCGATCATAATTTCAAAAGGCCACCCCTCCCCATTGGAAGTGCCTGTGGTTGTGGGACAATTGACCGATTTGATGGCGCCACAGTTGATAAAGTAGACTCATGTCGGCTTGTGCAAGTGATTGTAGAAGGTGTCATTAATTCCGGGGAACAGTATTGTATTCTTCACTGGACTACCTTTTATAATAATATAACTATAATATAATAATAATAAAATTGACTGTCGACCCTTGTCATGGATCTTCATGTGTCTTGGGATAGTATTCTTAAAATACTGAACTTCGATTTTGAAATACGAGACAACTGGAATTGAGAGTAATAGTAGCACATCAGAATAATTATAGTTTTCGTCGTAACTTTAGTAGAAGGTGTACTTCTGTATAAGGACAAGATGTACGAACTAGAACGAAATTGACTATTCATCAATTACTACTAAGACCAAGTTGTATTTTAGTTTCAACAGTTGTGCCTGACTTCTATTGACTCGTCCAGAGTAGTCTGCGCATGTGCCCTAGCGGGCGGCAAAATTTCAGGTCGTGCATTCAACCATTAGGCATGTGTTTTTTGTTGACATATCTGGAAACCAATTACAAGCATTTTTTGTCCTGTGATGTTGATTCTTTAATTAAGAAATGAAAAAGTTATAGCAGTTTGAATTTTTGCTTAATGCTTTTTGCATGGGACTTCCCTGGGGCACAACTTGCTCCGATTTATGGCAAATTACAGCCTTTTCCCGCCGGGTTTTTTATGAGGATCGTGACGTTCTGGCCTATATGTACGTTCAAGGACCAAATCGACCCCCGACCCCCCGAGAAAGTATTCTCCATCACCGTATTTACTGAACCATGAAATGCTGTGATCTATTTGAAAATGTTTGATGTTATAGGATATGGAGAGGATTCTTAAGGATTTACGCGGAAAATTATATGCGGAAAAAAATGCCTCACGGGTTTAGCTGAAAATTCAATTTTTGCTTAAGGATGTATGCGGAAAATTTTTCCTTAATGGTATACGCCGAAAATTTAACTTTTCCTTTATGTATGCGGATTCCCTGAATGATATACGCCCGAAAATTTATCTTTTCCTTAAGGATACACGCCGAAAATTAAATTTTTCCTTAAGGATATACGCCGAAAATTAAATTTTTCCTTAAGGATATACGCCCAAAATTTAATTTTTCCTAAGGATATACGCCCAAAATTCCTTAAGAGCGTCGCGGAAAATTCTGTGCCGGCACTTGGTGGGAGACGGTCAACTGAACACAAACACAGCAACTTCGGAGAGAGTAAAAAGGTAGACTATCAATTAAAAGGTAAGGTCAATTAATACGAATTCGGGCACATTGTCACAGCATTTTTAAAAACAAGGACCGAATATGAAGACAGTTGCAGCTATAATCATCATCTGGTGTTTCGCAAACTATTTTGCATGTACACTTTCAGCAGGTATTATCAGAAGCCTTAAAAAGTTTTGTATGAGGCAATAATACAAGTTCATTGTTTTATAGACGTACCTTGTAAAATCATATTCACGAATTTGACATTGGATGGGACTGCATGTAAAGAAGATTGTGATTTTCTTCCACTAGCAGTTGCTGCCTACTGCGATACCCCTGGGTTCTTATGCTGCATACTAAATTAATTGAGATAAAATCATTATTAATTAATGATATCTTGCCTATCAATTTATACCTTCTGGGTCAATTATGTGATGGATAAAGTACACCCATGCGCTGATAGAAGGCGTCCTACTATTCAGGGAGTTTTCTTCACTGAACCACATTGGCAGGCATCTTTATGTCTTTTGTGAGATGTTTTGACGTTTTAAATTAACAGGAACAAAGGTCACACACTCGAATGTATGGTGTGATAAGGCTTCGTGTATTCGTTGGTTTAGTTGCAAAAGTAATGTAAGGGATCGCCCAATTTCCCTCCCAATTTGATAATAGCAAAAGCCTTAATCCAATGCCATTTAGTTAAGAAGAATGCTGCCTCCACCGAAAATCTAAAGTTAATTAGTTTCTATAGTCACAAACTGACCATTAATTGCCATGGTCAAAAGGATTTTCAGCCGATACACCCACTTTGGAGCCATAAATCAACTTGACATTTGTAGTTTACATGTCCATAAGAATTTTTTGCGGCAGAACTGGAAGTAATGCGTAACTACACAGGCTATGGCCTTGGCTCTAATCTGGAATTATCTCACCCTATTATTATTTCATAGTAATGGTGAAAGATGAGTTTATTTCAGACCATTTGCATACACAGTTCTGAACTGAAAAGCTCCATATTAATCAAAGTTATGTTCCAGCTGATAATTTACGTGTCCATCTGCACATTAGTGCTCTACTACTTTTTCGGAAGAAGGAGAGCTAACTTCCCAGAAGGTAAGTGCATTTAAAACAATGTGCTATTGCCTTTTTACATTGTATTCTTAGGCCCTATGCCATTGCCTATAATCGGCAATGCAATGGAAATGGTTCCTGTCCCACATCTGAATTTCACAAAATCTGCCAAAAAGTATGGAGAAATCTTTGGTCTTGAAATGTTTGGAAAGCCGTAACTAAAGAATCGCCTATTCTAAAACATCCTCAATTATGCAACACTACTTTTTGTAGAGCTGTTGTCCTAACTGGTCACAAAATAATCCGTGAAGCTTTCAATGACCCTGTATTTGTTGGCCGTGAAGCCCCTGAAGCTGTAAAATTCTTAGTGGGTGATGAGAAAGGTAAATAAATAAAATATAAATGAGAACCCTAACTGAACTTTGACCTGCATAGGGATTATTCACGCTGAGGGAGAACATTGGGTAGAGCAGCGTCGATTTGCCCTTAAAACTCTGCGGGATTTTGGATTCGGAAAGGCACCTGTTTGAGGAACTAATTATCGACGAAGTGAACGAATTCATGGACTACTTGAAAAGCCAGAAAGGGAAACCAGTTGAACTCCAACAAAGATTTAGACTCGCAGTTTTGAATTCTTTGTGGAAAATTATGACTGGAGAAAGATATGGACATGACGATCCAAAACTTATAGCAATCTTAGCTCACATCGACAGGTAAACGAACACCTTTAGTTCTTAATCATAAAAATTGGCATTTCTAATGTATTGTAGGGTGACTGCCGCTCTAGTAGGGTTCAACTCACTTAAAAGCGTGATTTGCTTCTTCAACCCAGGATTGGCAAAGTTCTTTCCAAATCTGAGTGGATGGAACTTTCTACTTGAAAGTGTTAAACCAAAACATGAATTATTTGAACAAATTATCCGAGAGCATGAACAGACGCTACAAGAAAATCCAAGGGATTATATTGACTGCTTCTTGCTTGAAGTTCAGAAAAATACTGATCAGAATTCAAGTTTTGATAGAAAGGACGCAGGTAAAGTGTCAATCTCGAAAGTTTGAATTGCACAACTTATTTTAAATGCATTTTTGATTAGCCCATACATTACGATCTGTCATCTCCGATTTGTTCCTTGCTGGATCTGACACTACCTCAACAACTCTCAGTTTCTTTCTCCTCTATCTTGTCCACTATCCAGATGTACAGGTCAAATTACGCCAGGAATTGGACAGGGTCGTCGGTACTACTAGACTGCCTACGTTGAACGATCGTAAAAAGTGAGTTATTCATCAGCCATCTTTCCATTTTCTACAATTTTCATTAACTCGAAATAGTTTGCCGTATACCGAAGCTGTTATTCAAGAAACCTTAAGGCTGTCCTCAATAGCTCCGTTTGGAGTTCCTCATGCAACCACAGAGGACGTTGTTTTCCGAGGGTATCACTTACCCAAGGGAACTGCAGTCCTTGGAAACCTTTGGCAAAGTCATCATGACCCAGGAATATGGGGTGACCCTGAAGTATTTCGACCAGAAAGATTTCTCAGTGATGACGAAAAGACGTTAGTTCGCCATGATGCTTTCTTCCCGTTTTCGGTTGGTCGGAGATTCTGCCTGGGCGAAACCCTGGCTAGGGACACTTTGTTCCTTTGGATGACTTGTCTTACATTAACATTTGAAGTCAACTCTGAACCTGGTAAAGAAAAGCCAACCATGGAAATTGATCATAGCAAGAGTAACCCAATGCCGTTCAAATATAATGTCATTATGAAGGAGCGGGTGTAAAATTTAATTAAAAAGAACGAATTAAAATAAGTATGGGTGCAAACTGCAGTAAATAATTGTAACGTTCCTCGCTATAAAATGGTGTTTTATATCACATTACCATTTTAATAGGAATTTGTAATAAATTGATTGATTCTATAGCTAGATTGTGACTTGAACAAGTGAAAATTGAGTAAAAAGTGAATAATTGTTTGACATTTCGATTAATTCATCTCGTTTTAACTAATTTTAATTAATTTTAGTTAGTTTTAAGGTGGGTGTTCCATGGTTTTTTCTCTCAATTGGCCTAAGCAAGAGGAAGAGGCGGGCGGCGTTTCTGTCTTCCTCAACCCAAAATCCAGCGGGAAGACTTTTTCCA
>VNWY01000870.1:0-26112 GCA_009869845.1 Pseudachorutes palmiensis | reverse complement strand
CGTGGAATTCCATTGATTCTAGTAACCACGACCGGGTCGTCGGTAACCACGACCTCCACAGACTGACTGCCCCTCTTTTGCCTTTTATCCTCTGGGATTCTCTAATGATTCTTGTTTTTACTAACTAGGGTTTCGCTTTGTACAACATGGCTGACGCTGACGATCTTCTCGACTACGAGGACGAGGAAACGACTGAGCACAATGTCTCCGTTGTGGATGATGTGACTGCGGAAGACACTGTGGTTCCCGGGAGTAGGGAAATCAAGGGGACGTACGTGTCGATCCACAGTTCTGGATTCAGGGATTTGCTCCTCAAACCAGAGATACTACGGGCTGTCATTGATTGTGGATTTGAACATCCTTCTGAGGGTAAGGTATTCGTCAATTTATTACAACTGGGTCTGGGCGCACTGGCATTCTTTTTATTTGTGAAAGTGAAAGTCACTGGGTTTAAAATGATGATATCATATTGGTTTCATTCGCGGTTTCTACCAGAACAAATAGTGTTGGCCTTGAGCCTGTCTGATTTTATACCAGTAGAACTTCAAACTTTGTGCTATAAGGGGCAATGTACTGCCCCAATTCAATATCAATTAGATGGCGGATATAACATTGGTGTTTTGTTTTCAGTTCAGCATGAATGCATTCCTCAGGCGGCTTTAGGAGTTGACATCCTTTGTCAAGCAAAGTCTGGAATGGGAAAGACTGCGGTTTTTGTTTTGGCAACGCTTCAACAATTGGAACCAATGGATGGAGTTGTGTCCGTGCTAGTCATGTGTCACACTCGAGAACTTGCTTTTCAGATCTCAAAGGAATATGAACGATTCTCCAAATACATGCCCACGGTGAAGGTGAGTTTGATATTTTAATATCATCTTCTTTGTGTTTTAAATGATGATAATAGTTTATGGTTCATTCGCGGTTTCTACCGGATTTCGTGACGGCTAGCCACTGTCTGATCACTTTATCTAATCATAAGAGTTTTTATCCATTTTCAGTTTCCTAATTCCAACTTTTAATTATACTCTAGGTTGGAGTGTTTTTTGGTGGTATGCCTATTGAGAAGGACGCTCAGGTATTGAAGAGCAACTGCCCTCATGTTGTGGTGGGAACTCCGGGGAGAATCCTTGCTCTTGTCAAGCAGAAGAAACTGTCTCTGAAGAACATTAAACAGTTCATTTTGGACGAGTGCGACCGGATGCTTGAAGCACTTGGTAAATTATAATTTAATAATAACCCAGAATTCTTCGGGTGTTGAGTTTCTTTATCACTGCTGTATTTTGTAGATATGCGTAAAGATGTCCAGGAAATCTTTCGTAACACACCTCACGAGAAGCAAGTGATGATGTTCTCTGCTACTTTGAGCAAAGAAGTTCGCCCGGTTTGCAAGAAATTTATGCAAGACGTAAGGAAACGGTCGACAGGACGAGGGCTGAATTTTTAGGTGACATTGCCTTCTTCCCTTTCAGCCAATGGAAGTCTACGTTGACGACGATGCCAAGCTCACGCTTCATGGTCTTCAACAGCACTATGTCAAGCTCAAAGAGAATGAGAAAAACAAGAAGTTATTTGATCTTCTCGATGCTTTGGAATTTAATCAGGTAAGAAGCAAACACACTTAATTTGAAGATTGTTCATACCATTTAAAGATGATGAAATTACATCGGTTTCATTCGCGGTTTCTACCAGAATTAACGTGTTGGCATTGAGCCTGTCTGATATCTTATTAATCGAGTATCAATTAAGTATTGAGATCCTCCCTTGTTGTAATTAGCTGTTACCATAATTTCAGGTGGTAATTTTTGTCAAGTCTGTCCAACGTTGCATGGCTCTTGCAAACTTGCTGACGGATCAAAACTTCCCAGCGATTGCCATCCACCGCGGGATGACCCAAGAAGACCGTCTTGCACGCTACCAACAGTTCAAGGATTTTCAGAAGAGGATCCTTGTTGCTACAAACCTCTTTGGTCGAGGTATGGATATTGAGCGTGTCAACATTGTTTTCAATTATGACATGCCGGAAGATACTGACACCTATTTGCATCGAGTTGCTCGAGCTGGACGTTTTGGGACGAAGGTAAAACATCACACTTTATGAGTTCTGATTTTTTTTCCCTGAAAATGATGATTACAGATAGGGACATCTGATTACATGATGCTATTTTTCTGTTTAATTTCTGATCCTTTTTTGAAGTTATTCCCCCCACTTTACCTATTATTTACCAACAAACCCAAAAGTTTAATTTCTTTTCAGGGTTTAGCTATCACTTTCGTGAGTGAGGAGGCCGATGCCAAAATCCTGAACGAAGTCCAAAACCGGTTCGATGTCAACATCACTCAGTTGCCGGATGAAATCGATCTCTCAACTTACAGTAAGTTTTAATTGCCTTTAAATTATGATTAATATCTCATCCTTTTGCAAATGATGAAAATGAGATAGGGACATATGAAATCCTCTGATTAACACTTATCTTTGAACTCTCTCTTACTGATTTGCTTAGAACCCTAAAACTCATCATCTCCTGTAACGACTATAATTAGCTAATGATGCCGTGTTTTTTCTTTACAGTTGAGGGCCGCTGAGAGTTTTATCGCAACTTAAAATCAAGGAGACAACATTCTTTTCCCTCTTCTCAGTTACAAGTGACAAGAGTTTTTACCGGAAAATGTTAATACACACTCATACTTTATCCTATTAAATAACCTATATTACATTCTATCCTATTCCATTCCGCGATCGTGTTCTCCGGATTTCATTTGCGACTCCACCGATGGATTTGCTTTCGGCAGCCATTCACGTGTTCAGGTCAGTCTCCTAAAATACTTAATAAACAATTCATTTGAGCCTTGGTCTGACTCTTTGTTTTTCTTTTCAGGGTAAATTGTGTTGTCAGCTAATTATCAAAATTATTCATGGATGAAAATCCAGGAGGTTATTGTGAGTTTTGAAACTCAAGCTGACACAAGCGCTGGCGCTGGGGTTCTCCAGAGGATTCGAGGCATTGCCCAATTAATGTGATCTCGTTGTAGAGTTGTCACTTGCAATCAATTCCAAGTCCGGGACTAACTTTTAAGCTAATTAAATGCCTCGTTGATTTATTACAGATGTGACTATTTTCATAAACAAGGTTGTGTGTAAGTTGACCTCAGAAACAGTATTTTAAATTATATTTTTACTCCACACTGAAATAAAGAACATTTATCTAGTTGTCCCGAATCCAATTCAAGTTGATTAAAATCCTCAATTAAAAGTAGGACGCAAAATGGGAAATTGCAGGGCTGCAATTTTAACAATAAATTCTACTTTGTCGTGAAGAAAAACGCGGGAATTTCAAGCATTTTTCTCGCATTGCCGCGTGTCTGATTATTCACAATTTCCTGAAACTAAATTGTCGTCTTTCCTCTCTGGGGACATCAGAAGGTCACCGAGGTCAGGGCTGATTTGACTGTGAGTCACAACTGACAAGTACTGGTAAGGGATTTGGAAGCTGAATCATAACCAGCTTGTCTTTTGTGACATGGCTGATGACCTGGATGACCATGGCGAAGAGAGTTTTGAACTGAGCACCACTGCATTTGTAACAGACCCTCAATTCTGTGGAAAGTGTGGCCATGTCCTGCCAGTCACTGGCAACTCCTGTGAGTCTTGTCAGATTCAGTTTGAACGGAAAGGTATAAAGTCAGTTTAGTCACACACTTAACGAGTGTATACTTCCGGATTACATGAGGTCATGAAGTGTTTATATTTACCTTTATTCTAGTCCTTGCTCCAGCGTCTTATGTAGTACATTTTAATGATCCTGATGTCTATACGAGGGAGCTGAAATTTGAAGCACGGAGTATCAAGAGAAACAGTAAGCTTCCGATGATTCTAATTTATAAAGGAAGGTTAAACTGACTGGGCCTCTTCTTCCAGAGAAACATGCTGAAGGACCAATGGTTGATAGAGAATGTCGTCAATGTGGAAACCAAGGGATGACCTACGCAACGCTTCAATTGCGATCAGCAGACGAAGGACAGACGATATTCTACACATGCCCTAAATGCAAGCAAGTGACAAACCAATCAATCAAGATGAACATGAAAATCGTAATCTTTCAATTACAGATTCAAGGAGTCCGAGAATTCGTAATATTCCGTGTAATCTCAAAGACAGTAATAAACTTACAAGGAACAACAAACAGTTTTAGGATGTGATACATTGGAAGTGAAATTGTATTTTGAGATCATCTGCATTCTACTACGAACAAAATATCATTGGTAAAACTGACATTGGGATGACAGTCTCTTTTAGTAAGTTTAGTTAATTTCAAGGTTCGAGAAGTGATAGTATTTCGATTTGTTATCCATTACTTCGAGCACCTGTCATACGGTTTCTTTCTGGCTTCTGAGACTCCATTTCCTTGGCTTCGGGACTGAATACTCAATGTGGACAAGTTGAACTTTGGTTTTTCTCTTGCCATTGCCTTTAGCTTAGCTTCGATTGCAGAAATGGCCTTTGATTTGCTCACAATCTTCTCCGGCTTTATTCCAAGTGCTGGTATCTTATTCCGGATCTTTTCCTCGTCGTCCTGGAAAATTGAATGACATGTCACCAGTGAACCTTTATTTAGCTTATGCGGTGATCTCACCTGGTATGTTGTGGTAGCCTGATGAGCCCATCGAACTGCTAGTGTTCTCTCCAGGATTCTTTTGCCATGTAGTTCCTTCATACAATTCTTTGCGGATTCTGTATCCCCGTAAGTGACAAATGCATAACCCCTTGGGAGCCCTACGTGTGGGCCAGATCGGTGAAACAGGAAGTCAAAGTTCTGAATCGTTCCAAATGATTGCACCAGTTTGAGAAGGTGGAACCCATTTTCAGAAAGAGAGAACAAAGTGTACGGATTAGAATGACATAAAAGTACCTTGTTATCATAAGTTTAACATTAGAATTCATCTATTAATTTAAAAAAAACCCAGGAAATAACCATGAGTAAACTTACTCCGTCAGTTTCGGATCCAAGTTACCAATCCATAACCTCTTGTCTTCATCCTGTCTGCTGGTACTGGACTCCACCTTTGCTGTTGACGCAGATGAAGTCGATGGGTAGTGAAGGTGACCTGTGTCCCTGGGGTCACTCATTGCAATTTGGTTTGGTAAAAACCCCAACAAGTAAAAAGTAATAAATGCCGTTTGAATTGAACGGATTTCGGGATTTGTGGTGAACCTATTCCACAGAATTTTGCAGAATTAGGGAAGAAAATGTTCGTTAGTCTCTTTCCTTATTTCCACTAAATTGCTAAATGCCTACTGCATTGAATAGTTACTCCACCCACATTAAATTATTCTGGATTCCGAACTTTTAACTTTTTCAAAACTTTTACTAACGTTTTCAAATGAAAAAAAAACTATTTCTGGAACCCGTTTTTGACTGTCCTCATCAATTTACGTCAAGTTTACATTCGTTGCATTGAATTATATCATTTCCAAGGAAAATTGAGGTCTAAAACTATGTATATTAACCAGAATTTGCGAAAAGTCATAGAATGGAAAACTTTATGCTCAAAATAGTGGGTAAAAATAGATCACTCAGGTGGCACCGCAGAGCTATTGTCTCTTATGCAGTAGCGGTAGGTTTTCATCATTTCGATCTGTTTGTCCGTCCGTCTTTGGCAGTCGACTGATGAGGTCGTCACGTCACACATAATATTATCAACCTTCTAAAGTCAGGTAAAGTAAGTTTCAGCCTAGGTTTTAGTCGTTTTAGCTGAATTTTCCTGTTACCAATTCAAATAACGCTCTTCATGTATTTCGTCATATCTTAAACCACTCGTCTCTATCCATGTTTAATTCCTTAAATCCTTAATTTCTTAATTCATTAAAATAAGGTTAGTCGGAGTTCGAGTCATGTCGAAGAAAGATGGTATCATCAATATCGGAATCCTAGTTTTCGTCACTTTCAAGCACAAAGCATCCTGGAAAATAAATGTGTATCCATAGTTAATATAAATTAATTAAAAACGAGCTTAACTTTGACTGCATTCATGAATTTAGTTGCCCCCAAAGTGGAATTCATCACACCTAGCTACTTTGTGTCACCAGAGAGAGGGGCAGGGTTTGTTTAATTTCCTATACGTCTCACCATGACTTATTCCGTTCTCCCGGGGTTTTATTGGAACAATAGCTTTAGTATGTAGATTGTTTCTGTTGAATGTTCTGAACAATAAAGGACTCCATCGGTTGTCTGTGAATTGGAGGTCAAATGTCATTTTGATTATTGGTGGATGTCTCTTTTATCTCATTTAATTCGGATTCCCTGTCAATCGTCGTATGGAAAGAGGCTGTCTGTTTTTGGCCTTGTTGTGGTCCCCCTCCCGCTGCTGCTCACTGTGTTCCCTGCCGCTGCTCCACTCAGGTTTCTCTACCGCTTACCTTCATTCACAAGAAGTTCCTCCTCGTGAGGACACAGATACACCTGACCACTCCGGACACAGAGGTCAACACACAGGTCAACTCACTCACGGGATCACCTGGGACAAGGCTCTTACATTACATACTTTACAATCACATACATCATGGACACTCGGCCATAGTTCAACAGGCAGAACCACTTTTGTAAGTACAAATACTCCTACTCGCCGGCCTACTCCTAAACTAAACGCTATGCCATTCAACCAACTTTTTTTTATAAAGAACGAGGTCAATTCAATGCCATTTAACCAATTGGAAGCAATTAATTACAGATTAATTTGCACTTGAGCTCTAAATCCTACTAGAATAATACACATTAAATCCATCAAGGTCCAAAAGCTATTGCTCAGGTAGCTCAGCGTGTGAACGTAACAAGTGGCTCACAGAGGTATAATAATAAAATTGTAAACAGAGCTTTCTGCGCTTGAAGTAAACCCAAATGTCTCGGAACAGGTCTCGGATTTAGTAAATTGAATAGTTTTGATTAGTTAGTTGGATTTAGTGGAAACCAATTTGACCTCTGTCTTCAGATTCGATACATACGACCTCTCCTTTATCTCTAGATTTACAGTATTGGAATTTGGAGTTTATTGAGGATGGGAAACTCAAGATTCGTAGTAAAGTGCTGCTAATGTTTTAACTGACACCGAAGCTGCTTAAACTAAAGGTCTATTAGTATATGTGGATATAGAGTCGTGTGTTTGCATATTAACCGCTTATCTTCTTGTATACTCTATTACATGGCATTAATTGACGCTTAAGGATAGAATGACTATGAGGGATGAAGATGGTGGTTGATTTGTTGATGCATGTTAGTTAAATTAATGTTAATCCAGACGTTGCAAGTATGACTTTAGGGTATGGTACTGGCCGATGTGATGAGAGCATAGCAGTGCGAATATTCAGAGTGCAAGTGCACTACTTTTATTGTTTTGAGTGGTGTGTGTGTTAGTGTGTTTAAGTAGGATGGGGATCTCTGGCAAGGATCTGAGGCGTCTTCAAAGAGACCTCTCGCTTACCAAGGACATCGTCATCCTTATATAATTCACTTTATTTTTGGGAAGAAGGCGTATTTTAAATCCCATTTGCTTTGGCACTCTGTAGAAAAGCAAGATGAAAGATTCTGTAAAAATTTTGTTTTATTTTTGATGAACTCCCTTGTTATAGTTATACGAAAGCCACGGTGCGACAGCAGTTTTGAATAATCTGGCTGGCTGACTGAACACTTTAACTATGAATCAGGTTATTCCCTGACTACGTCAGAAAAGGCCTCTTCATGTACAAACCATACTGTTGGCAGTCAAAAGTCAGTCTCAGTATAAACTATACAAAAAATTAGCGTGAGCTTAGCTTCTTGCGTATATGAAACCCCGAATTTGCTATATACGGCGTGTAAAATATTAAAATGTCCATTTGAAAAGGTATCATGTGTATAAGGATGCACGAAATATATTATTGCACTTAGGCACTGAGAATTCACCGCCTTGGCATGTTCAAGGTAAAATCAAACAAATTTTTCTTGACTACTAGCTACTCACACAGTGGTTTTCCTTGAATTTAACCACAATGGAAATAGTGAGCTTGGAAGAAACAAAAGTTTGTCAATTTTTACATGCAATGCATGACACATCATCTTCTGGGTTTTAGTTGCTTTGCTTTCACCCTATAAAAAGAAATGGGAAGCATTCTAGTGGAAAGTTCTCTTTTGTTCTAATAGGGTAGAAAGATAGGGACTACGGTGCGGTGGTTCTTTACTTTGTTGAATTATTAATTTCATGCAGTTGATCCTAAAATGATTAGATGAATGGTGTTTGGGTTCTATATTTCTCTGGGTTAATTCATTGGTGACGCCTTGTTTGACCTGGATTGGATGATTCTGGAGATCCACTGGGATCTGAGCTTCCCATTGTCGATATCACGATATTCTGACGATATCACGATATTCGCCACAACCCGCACACACCTGCCTACCCTTGTCTGTCCAAAGGAAGTGGAGAAAATGAAAGGGGAGCTGCCCCTCTAAAAGGAGCAAATGGATTGTTTTCTCCTCGACTTTCTCCCATTCTCGTGAGAGAAATTAATGTTAGAGCTCCCTTTCCAATTTCCTCCCTCCCGAAACCACATGGAGAAAGTTTGTTTTCCTGACAATATCTGAAACCCAAGGATGCCATGATTCCTGATGGACATGATGAATCTTGAGAGTGCCAGGTGACGTGTTTGCCAATCGACTCCTTAACTTGTAAACCGGACTGGAGAGATCTAATTTTTACATGGAAAACGGTGGAATATAAATACGCCGGTGCTGTGTTTGTTAATCTAATGGTACACTCAGGGCCTGTCGAAAACTAGTTTCTTTACGTGCTCCGATCTATAATTTCCGTTCACATCGGAAGCCGTCGAAACGAGCGTTCTAAATAGGATGGTGTAGTTATTGATGACGGCAATTTCATACTTTTACTTTCCACGGGAAACATAAAAAAATAAATGACAGGAGTCGGTGGTTCTATTGCATATGCAACAATTTTCCTTTTGAGCTTTTCTCTGTGCACGGAAGCAGAGCATTGAAAAGTTTTCTCATTTTCTTGTAAATAAAACACAAACGAAATAAAGCCTTTCTTTCAAACTTTGTATTCATCTATACGTCAAGTATTTTCCCGTTGTCGAGTTTAGCATGAGCACAAGACAGGAGTGCCTGGAAACCTGGTAGGTTTCCCATTTGATTGAAACGAGAGACCGAATTGACGCCTAAAATGCTTTTATGATGAGTTTTCCCTTTATTTTAATAACTCCTGTACCGCAGAGGGGAACGTGGGTGGATATAATTTGTATAGTTTTATCTCCATTTCGGAGAAATGTAGGCATCATGTGGGTTGGGCCGTTATGATGTGACTGACAGGCTAAATTGAAAATGGAAAGAACATGGAAATGGACTCTCAAATGATGTGCTACTCTTTTTGTATAAGACCTTGACTGTAGCTTTAATCGAGAGTGTCGAGCTTCCATTGGTCGAAGACTATCGGTAAATAAGCAGAGTCTTGGATGTGCTAATTTATTTATGCGACAGGTGAGGTTCGCGTGAGAGGCTCCTAGAGAACGCTCTTCTGTTGCCATTGTGCTGGAACTCTTCTTTGGAAGTTGTCATTTATTATCTTCCTCGTTTCTTACACTTTTCTGATTGAATGGTACTATCGATCCCTTACTTCTCCTAATTATTCTCAAGCACATGGGCATAGGAATTACCCACATGCACGATACTTATTTTTGCACTCAGGCTCAGTCCCGAACCTATTACTAAAAATCCTCTTTGCATGACTCCTGGACTCGGTTCAAATCACTCTCTAAAGTAGCGATAGAACTGGAGGGGATTTTGTTTTCGGGGATTAAGGAATGGGAGAAAACAGAAGAAAGGACGGGGGTTGGTTGAGGCCTGCCTCACAATAATGCCAACGACCGACAAGACATCCTTTTTATGAACCAAGCTCTGCTCTATGCTTCCATTCTTGCATTAAAACTTGGCTCTCTGCATAAAAGTTATCGACTTTCACCTTTCTCAGGGAAATATTGTGGCTAAGCATTTGAGATCCACATGTGGACTCGAGGTGGTGGAGGCATAATAAGTCCTCCAAAAAATGAACCATGGGTGAAAGACCTTTCTTTCCGTCTTGCTTTCCCTCGATTCGCGTTCAACTTTATTTCTCAAAAGCCTCAACTCTTGCCACTTTCTCCAAACCACAATCTCCTTTTATCCAAATAAAGTTTCTAGCGGTGAACAACTTTAAAGGTATTTAAAGTAGATTTTTATTTAGAATATCACGTATAAAGCGAATATACATTTAAACCTCTCTTCTCGTTTTCTATTTGTTGAAATGGCTAGAAGAAATTAAAGGAGAGAGTCAAAAGCAAATATCATTTGTATTAATAAGGCAAAAGTGCATAATTCAAGTTTGCAATTTGAATGCCACATGTCACCTTATTAATAAAAGTTAGTACGGTAACAATGGCTGTCATCATTGGTAGTTTTTGAAATCTCTTGAAAAGAAAGTTGAAAACTTGGTAACAACATGGGCTCGTTTTTAATAATTGAAAGAACATTCTGTTTCTCCCCTAGGTAATCCATGAATATCCAAATTCTAGCTGTTTTCCTTTTTAGTTCGTCTTTTTCATAGTTTATGAGGCTAGCCGTCTTCACGATTTCCATGATTGCAAGAGGAAGGATTTCCGAGGATTTGTAGTTTCTACCATAAAGGCTTGAAGGCTTGTTTGGGATTCTCGCACGCATTGCACTTTTCATTTTGTGCTTTTAAAAGACGTAATAATCGAAACTCGGTAGCTCTAGGAAAGGCTTGGATTCCCTTCGAAACTTGAAAGTCCCGGTATAGCTCAGTGTGGATATAAAGGTTGTAATGTATGTATAAAAGTTTAATTAAGTTTCTAAGTTGACTGTTCTTGTTTTTCAGTGGGTGATCTGGAGATTAGTACGAGATTCCCTGTGTTTCTATTATGCGTGTTGGAAAGATTCTTGAGATTAAGTTGACATCAACAACCGTCTAAAGACCAGGAAACGTTGGCTATCTGACTCCATGGGCTTGCTTCTGCTGCCAAGGAAAAAGACTGGAAGTCTCCGAGATTTCTTACCCGCGTCGCCGAAATTAACCAGAAGAAAAACCATTTGCCTCTCCTGATCCTAGCTTCGAGTTGCCGCTCTGAGATACCATGGTCAAATTCAATTCAAGCAGAGATTCATCATCGCAGCAAGGTAATAAAAGTTAATCAGCTCAGCTCAAATCATATTGACACGAGAATCAAGGAGTAATCCCATTTGAGCCGCTTTTTGCTAATTGCTTGACTCAGAACTCCAGAAGAGAGGCTATGCATTGGCGAGTTGAAGACAAACAGACGTAACTTCTACAACGCCCCTCATTCATGTCGGGCCTTGTTTTCTTGCCATTTCCAGTTGGACTCCGAAATCCGACTTTGTAGACAACTCCCTCCTTTGACAGAGTCTTTAGATTCAGCGAGAATTTCAGGTTACTCGGAAAATGCACGGGGGCTCTGAGTTTTGTCCTTTTTCCTTTTTTCCAAATGAAAGTAAAGTAAAAGAGAAAGGAATGGAAAGGAAGCTTTGCAATAGGCAGATCAATATCAAATGTCAAATGAATGAGTGACAGTTCCATTGCTCATCATAACTCTGGAAAAACATTATTACTTCATTATTATCGATAGAGAAAAAACTTCCAATAGACTAATCATCCTTTGTGAGAAATGGCTTACTTCCTGTTTATTAATGGATTATTTTGGTTGATTGTTTCCGCTACAACTTTCTTTCTTACATGGGCAGGCTAGATGAGTTTCTTGGAAAACATATTATAATTGGCTTAAACCTGGCATGTAATGTTCACTCCTATCGTTTACTCGAAGGCAAAGTTTTCTTGCATCTAACACATTGTGTGATCTTAAGGAAAGTTGTGTAAGTCCTTGGATCCAATCTCCAGGGAGTCACCCGTTTGTGGTCTAAAGAAACGAATGGAAGTGAGTTAACCCCATCCCATGTGAATCATGAACTCCTTTTCTGCACAAATTAACCCAGTTCACATAACATGCAATTTATAAACAATGTTCAGGCGTGTGGGATAGTGAATGGCAGTTAAGAGGCAACCTATCCCAACTGAATTGCGTTATTTTCTTTTAATTAAAAGCCACTTCTACCCTGAGAGAGGGAGGTGTGAAAGTGAGGCCCTCAAGTGACACGAAGACAATCCACGTGCATGGAATGAATAGCCTGAAGCGTACAATTTCAGTTTATTAGAAATTCCTGGAGACAAGCCCTGGAACGTGCCCTTTCGGAGTAGTATTTTTAGTCTTGCTTTCTATCGAATGTGCTTCAGTACAGTGCCAAAATACGGAATTTTCTTGGTGAAAATGAAGCTAAGAGCGCTCTTCGTATTAGCCAGGATACTCTTCCTAGTAGTCTGTTCATTCAGCTTTGCTGAAAGCCAAGTTGATGGTTCAGGCCACTGTGCGCTTGTTCTCGTTTTCCTATATCGATTCCCTCTAAAAATCCGAACTTTACTCTTCCAAGCCTTAGTAGTGGTTCTGTAACATCCGGACGAAGAGACTAGAACTCTTCTGAAACTATTGTCAAACAGGATAGCTTAATTTAATCTTTGTAGCTGAACGTTTTAGACCCCAGTTGAGTTACAAATCAAGTTTAGTTTGTAGTTAGGGAAAGGGTTCATTTCCAACTCAGTGTCATCAGTTTTCCCCTCTGTTTTAAAGTTGTTTATGTTTCTCTGACAATCTTCTAAACTTTGCATATCTCTTATGTAGCAATTGCTTTCACGTACAGCATTAATTCCGTGTTGTTAGTCTCTCTTAACTTGGGAAAGAAGGGTCTGATAATTATACTAGAGACGTAAGTTGTCGTGACCAACTTTCACCACTTGAACTTTGGTGAAAGAACTTTGTAATTCTTCGATTCGTGTCTACAAGTTGAGTCTATAGTGACAGTTGTGTTGATAATGGAAGCGTATGGAAATCCAATTCACCTTAATGATAAATCTGAGTTTTGAAGACGATTCACTCCATCGATTCACTGGAAGAATGAAGGTTTGGACCTTCACTTCACCCGACTGTGCGGCTTTCCTCGATGTGTTTGATTTATAGTCCTGTGGCCAGGGAAAGGAAAACCTCGTTCATTGCCTTGTGTCCAGTCTATTGTGTTCGACAGGGAGCTGAATGGAGTGTGACGTGCTAGGCAATTTTGAAGAAAACGTAAATCACATTCAGCTTGGTTGCATTTGGAGTGACGTTGATATGTACACTGGGGACTGGAGCATGAGTCAGAGACAGATGTGTTCATGTGCTACTGTTTCCTGTTCCTCTATAAACAGTGAGACATGACTAATGACCTGATCTGATGAGATTAACGATCAGATTGGTTCATTGTCCGTCAGACTCTGTTGGAAGTAAGAGAAAGTAATGGAAAGAACACATTAGAGTCAGCACAGAGCTAAGATGTCTGCTTTGAATGAGGTCGTTGAGATCTTCCAAATCAAGGGAGACTCCAAGGGAGACTTCAGCAACCAATCAGCTGAGCCGGCTGTTGCCCTAGGTGGGAAGAGCTTGATTGACTCCAAGGAACTTTCACCCGACAGGGAAACTTTTGGTGTGAAGGCTCGTATTCGGGTTCGTAAGAAAGGAATTCTGCAACATTCTCCCTGCCCATCTAAAAAATACAAACGGAAGACATACTCTCCGCATTTTCTGGGTGATGAAGGGAGGATTCATGGACTCAAATACGATGAAAAGTTTAGTCCAAGCTCAAGTTCCAGCAGAGGAAGAGATCATCGAGTTCATGGAGCTTCTGCCGCAAGTCTTCCAGGGCCATCCTCCTCCGTCTCAAACCCAATACACAAAAATCCAAATTCTTCTTCTTCTTCCGACTACACAGGGACAACTACTGTAATGAAATTCCGAGCCAGAGTGACAACACTTGATGAAATTCTTAAAGCACAAGCTGGGGACGGGTCTTCCAGGGTCAAATGTGGGTCTGAGTTAACCGACTACTCAGATCGTAGTCTTCCTTGCAGTGAACCTCTACTCGCCACCAACAAACAACCACCGCGCTCCATTCTCAAGAAAAAGACCAAAGTTCCCAGCATTGTCATCTCAGGGCCTGGTCCAAGCACGACAACTGACGCGTTACAAAGTACTGCGAACTGCCCAAGAGAAACGGAAGAATGGCCCAGTCCTTCTACAGCTGTGGGAATTGAGCAACTAGAACCTCATTTTTCCGGCTCAGCTACGATAGAAACGGATGGGATTGAGGAGTCGAGCAGCAGTTCAGACTACGGAGAAAGGAATTGCTGTCGATGGTTCGATGCGAATGAGGACTGTTACCATGAGGAACGTCCTCGGAATCATCGTGGGTCAAGCGGCTCTTCAACCAGACGTTTTTACTCTAGGGATGGCTGGGGACGACTCTTCTCCAGTCTCCCGCTCTGGATCCAAAGTCTTCTTGGCTTCATTACAAAAGTCTACTGGAGATTCGTGGAAAGCCTCGTGGGGGTTGGGAATCCCTACAGAGATGAAAATGGACAAGGTAGTGGATCAGGTTTCTCTCCCATTTGATTCATTTGGTCAAAACTAATATTAAACAAGTAAACTCTCGCTAATGGATGTTGGTAGTCAAGTAGGACGGAAGTGCTGTAACTCAAGGACGTTCGGCTGCCTGGAGCCTTGCTATTTGATGTTGATTTAAAACGGTTGAACTAGGATGCAAGACGCTTACAAGACTGCGTTAAACTTTATGAGCCATAAAGGCACAAGAATTCCTTTATTAGGCAGCTAGGCATCCTTTCATTAAAATTCAGAATTTGATTTCGACGTTAACTCGTATAGAGAATCTTAGTTTTGGTAGAGCGCTGGTTCAAGTTTTGGATGCCTGAGTAGTGAAAGCAGCGTCGTTCCTCACTTTAGGTAAAATGCAATGAGAAATGGAAACTCAGGAGTTGAATTTCTGATTAAGGTTATACGTTAGTATTGGGCTTTCCTACTAAAATGGTTTGCTAATGTCATTTTGAACAATGAAAATAAAGGCTTCACGGTTCCAAGCGGCCTACTGACGCCGTTACACTTCTATGGTTTAACTGGGTGAACTCATTGCTATTCTTCCGCTGTTTCACTTATTACGATGCAAATCATGTGTCAGCCCTTTTTGAAAATGGAATAACTCTGTCTCTAATGTTTTTTTTTTACAGAAATCGAGAGGAGAATACGAGCCAATGATCCAGCTTTTAATGCAAAATTTTCATACGCGGTAAGCAGAACATTCTACAATCAATTTTTTTTCTATGATATCAAATTATCATTTTCTGATTGGTGCTTTCCATAGTCATTAGAAAGTGAAATGTTTGCGTGGTGGGAGTGAAGTGAAAGAGAAAATTATTTTCTCTATAGAATTGTTGTTTTTTCATTAAGGGCTTCAATTTGGAAATACTTTTCTCGGAAGCTCATTAGCATCCCGAAGCGCATTCTTTTGTACTCCTTTGGAAATCAGAATGGCGTGAATAATAATGGGAGACTCATTTTGAATATCCAAGAATCTGCCAGATGCACGAAATTGATTAAATTGTATGGAATAAGGTTTTTGGATGTGATTCAGTTCCTATTAAATTCGTAATAGGGACAATAAACAAAAAGGAGGAAAAATAAGAATGAAAAAGCATGAAAGATACACACTTTTCTGGTCATATGTCATATGCCTAATTGATGTTTCTCTTGCAGAATAATTACATCAAAACGTCCAAATATACCGTCATTACATTCCTCCCCTTGAATCTCATCGAACAGTTTCAACGGTTGGCAAATTTCTATTTTTTATGTCTACTGCTACTTCAGGTAATGTTTGTGAAGATGTGTACAAAGAGTCAATTCATGTGACTATAAGATGTGTTTATTTGTAGCTAATTCCTGTGATTTCATCTCTAACTCCTTTCACAACAGCAGTGCCTTTGATCCTCGTGCTGGCATTGACAGCAGTCAAAGACGCCTATGATGATTTTGTTAGTCTTCATGTCTATAATTGACTCGAACCCCCATGACTTTGTTTATTTTCCAGCAAAGACACAGAAGTGATTCGCAAGTGAACAATCGAAAGTCCATGGTACTCCGTAACGGTCATCTAGTGGAAGAAAGGTGGTTCAAGGTTAGAAACTGTTAATTCTTGCCTTTGGTCTGTTAATCTCTAAAAGCTAGGAGTGAAATGTCAAACTCTCTCGAAGGTTTTCCCTTTTCCATGAAATCCTGTCTAGATGGAATAATAAAAGAGGCAACAAAGGTCCCTTGTGAGTTCATCTGGTAGCGATAGGCCCTTCTGTTTCAAACTCAACTAAATTATTGAGTGTGAACTCTCAGTCAAAGCTAATTTTAATTAGGGAAGGTTTGCTTTCCTTCGAGGCTCCGCCAATGTTTTTCACCAGTTAGTTGGATCCGTCTATAAAAGTTTGTTCAGGAAAGGAGGTAAATGGAGGCTGGGCGAGGAGACTCGCTTTCTCCTTTTCTGTTATAACCAGGATGTGCTTTCTCCCTGGGAAAGCCATTCCAATAATTGCCTGAAAGTCGATTAGTGAGCCACCGTAGTCCCTTGTGATCCACAGGATGTGAGTAAATGTCGCCCTTAGACGAGGATAAGACAGGATGAAAAGTGGCCTTACTTTAAATGTACCCTTTACCGTAGAAAATTGGATTTATCTTAAATGCCAGGGAAAGCAAGCGGAACTGACTTCTCATCTTATTTAGCATTTCCACCTCAACTTT
Organism: Pseudachorutes palmiensis; assembly: GCA_009869845.1. NCBI lineage: Eukaryota > Metazoa > Arthropoda > Collembola > Poduromorpha > Neanuridae > Pseudachorutes > Pseudachorutes palmiensis. The sequence goes on along the minus strand of VNWY01000870.1, from coordinate 9,341 downwards.
TCCAAGTGAGTCACTTGCCTTTCTATGTAGGGATTGTCGTTTTCTTATTGCCAAGATGGTGACGCACACTGAATGAAATTAGATTATAAGTTAAGGAAAAGGTTGAAAATATGGTTGCTTTATTGGTAGGTCGCAGTCATTTTTATATTTATTTATGATATTATTATGTTTTTAAAGGTGCAAGTAGGAGATGTGATTCGAATGGAGAACGATCAATTCATTGCTGCCGATGTTCTTATTCTCTCGACTTCAGAACCCAACGGTTTATGTTACATCGAAACTGCAGAGCTTGATGGGTAAGTTCCTGGTTGAAATAAGTCGAATAAATTCAATGATTATGCGGATTTGCAGCCAGTGTAGCTGGATGTCTCGCATTTGGCAACAGAGTTGAGGCACAAGAGTCCAAGTTAACACCCAAGTCAACCCCAAAATCGATTCGATTCCAATTTAATCTGAAGCGTTAGTGACAGTTATTAGATTCCTTTCCCTGACTTGTGAATACACAAACATTCAATTGCCTTTTGAAACTTACAAAATTCAATTTTCGAATCATTTCCTGAAGCACGGTGAGATTTATATAATGGGCTTACCTTCTCTTTTAGCGAAACAAATTTAAAATGCCGTCAGTGTCTTATCGAAACCGCGGAAATGGGGCAAGAGCCGGTGAATTTAGGATCCTTTGATGGCGATATAATCTGTGAACCACCGAATAATCATCTGAACAAATTTGAAGGGACGTTAACATGGAAAGGAAAGCGGTAAGGTCCGGTTTAATGTGTTAGAATTGTACAATTATAATTGTGATTTATTTTTTCTCAGGTTTGCCTTAGATAATGATCGTGTCCTTCTTCGAGGGTGCATACTAAGAAACACGCAATGGTGCTATGGCGTAGTCATATTTGCTGGTCGTGATACAAAGCTAATGCAGAATTCTGGAAAAACTAAATTCAAAAGGACAAGCATTGATCGGTTGCTCAATTTTATTATCCTCGGGGTGAGTTCAATTTCTGGGTATAAATCTCATGTTAGGGGAAACGGGATGTTATCAAAACCTCCTGTAATGTCCTCATCTAACATAAAATTATGCCTCACTTTCCTTTCTCAGATCATTTCCTACTTTCTCTTTCCTCCGTTCTTTTGTGTGAAGTTATGACTTATTGATTTTGTTTGAAACAGATCGTTTTCTTCTTGCTATCCATGTGTCTTTTTTGCACAATTGCCTGTGCTGTCTGGGAAATCATGATCGGTCAATACTTTCGGGTCTTTTTGCCGTGGGACTCCCTAATACCCCCACCAATTGAAGGAGCTGTCATTATTTCCCTACTCGTATTCTTCTCCTATGCAATCATCCTCAATACAGTTGTACCTATTTCTCTCTACGTCAGGTGAGTATTGTGTTTCACTTTTAATTGTGAAAATGACGACATGTCCAGGCTCCACTTGCTTTTATTGAAAGGGGCATGCCCGAAATGTTTTAATAAAAACACATGAATAAACAGTGAAGCGTAGAAAAACAAAGGGCAGCTGGGTAACGATTATTTATTGTATTGGACTAATTTCTTTTCTCCTTGCAGCGTTGAAGTGATCCGACTTCTTCAGAGCTTTCTCATCAATTGGGATTTGAAAATGTACCACGAAGCCTCCGACACACCAGCCAAGGCTCGGACAACAACACTCAACGAAGAGCTCGGACAAATCGAATATATTTTTTCAGATAAAACAGGAACGCTAACTCAGGTAACGGTTAAACTATATGGCCGCTGCCGTTCCAACAAACTTTGACATAAGGGTGATGTGCTCATTATACCTATATGAAAGGATCCTCCTCCTAGCAAAGAATTTTGGTTGTATAAATCGATTGAATTGATTATTAGGTGATGTGACGAAGAGGACAGGCCATGAAATGCACACATACTCGACGCACGGACAATTTTTATCGGATTATAAAGTACTCTACTAGAGAGAAAAGTTAATTTAGATTTTGGCAAAGTAAAAAAAAAATTTAATTTGCTACCAACTAGTCCAGACTGCGTGAAATTTTCATTCTAAAGTTGGAACTGTATCAAGATGAAATATAAATTAAGCCTTTAGTGTGAGCCTTCCAACTCAATAACCTTCAAAAATATTTTTCTTTCAGAATATAATGACCTTTAACAAATGTACAATCGCTGGGAAGTCCTATGGTGAAGTTATAGATCCCAGAACTGGCGAGGTCATTGAGAACATAGAGGTAAGGTTTCTTCCAACCATTTTCTCTATAGCCTGGGGTGACGGGACGCCGCTTCGTTTCTCTAAAAATCCTTTGCCCTTATTTCCTCCTCTTTCTTTCTCCCACTTTCACTATCTTTCTCTGAGGTGAAAGCTTTCTCTCTCATTGCTTCTGTCCATTCAGTTAACAATGTTGGCTTTAGCGCTATTGAAATGATTTGATATATTATAGTATGCCTGTTTGGTTTTCTTACGCCCAAATCGTTCCTCGTAACTTTTCAGAACCAATTTCCATCACGGCATAGCCTTGTTTTTCGACTAGAATTTTGAGAGTACTTTGTGAGGAATGGAAACTTTGGCAATAATGTATTGGTACTGTTGAATATTTAAGTTACTTAATTTTCCTATCTCCAGTTTGAGTCAATCGTGTCAAATTCCTTCATTAAAGAGTCAGTTGCTTCTCGGATTTCTGTTGGTAACTTTTTTTAATGGAAACTTTGATATAATCATTTCCTTTTACAAAAAGTGGAATGACAAAGTATCCATTCTGTAAAAGTTGAAGTCTTTTACAACTTGATCCTCTCAGTCGTCTCCTTTTACGAAATCTCGCGGTGGGAAAGCCTAGCGATAAAATGTGTAACCCAAATCCATCATTTTGAAACCCAGTCCTTCTGAAAATGTAAAAGTTCATCCTCTTCATTATCTTCACTTTGGAGTGTCATTATTCACTCGTCTCCTGGAAGCGTATTTAATCCACTTGGAGATTCTAAAGCTATTGAAGAGAAATCGGAGAAAGTTGCCTGAAGGATTTGCTTTCTTTATCAAGCTCGTTTATTCGGCTGTCTCATACCAAAGCCACCCGTTGCTTCTCTCCATTCCTCAATTTATTTGGATGCTTCCACTTTATGGTTACTTTAACTGTGTCGTTTACTTTATCAAATTATTATAATTTGTTTTGCAAATAGCCTCAAACATTGTGTTTATACTTCTTCATCACCCTGCATAGCTCAATAGCTTAGGTTCATATTATGGTCGTTATTCGGTATTTCAACTTTTCCGGGTTTATACACACTTTGCAGCCAATGTAAACGACTACGTCTCCGATTTCTGTCAAACTTTATACACTTCTGTCTAAATTTTATTTCACTTTGCTTTATTTACGTTTAGTGCAAACTTTTTCGCTAGGCGTTTTTACCATTTCGGTTTGTCTTTATTGATTTTGTTGACCGAAGAGGAGTTGCTGCGACAGTGGAGAAATGGAGGATGACACTGAATCGGAAGAGGCAAAGATTCGCCAATCACAGAAGTATTCAAGATCTAGTGCGCTTGCGAAAGATGCAAGGTCGCTAGAGTCTTCTGAATTACTTGATCCGAATACTTCCAGTATCCCACTCCAAGATATGAAGAAATCACATGTAATATTTTCCATTATTCTTTAAGTTATTTTAGATTCTGTTTAGTTATGTTCGTTATTTACCCCACCCGTCCAGTTTGTTTGATTTTTAGTTTCTAAAATCTATCGTTCACTTTTTGTTGTCAAGCTTGAGGTATGAATGGCACTTTCGAGAGTCTGAGAAGAAGTTCTTATTCTTCTTGTTTTATCGTTCTTGTAAAATGAAAGTTTGCAAACGGAAATGAAGTGGTAAGGAGGTAGCAGAGCAAAAGTTTATGATTGACATTATACTCGCTTGCTTGCGTCGCTGTCTGGTTTGTTCTTAGATGCTGCTGAGTAAATTGCAAAACGTCCCGTGGTGTCTAGTAGAAGTATTGTCATTGTTGGTTCTGTAGTCGACCTTGGCCCAAACATAAAGTTCATTTCATTGATCTCTTGACATTTTGCAAGACCCGGAGAGCAAAGTTGATTCCCAAAGTTTAGGAATCTAGTATGACGAATTTATTGGATTTTGTTCTCCTTTTATAATTTTCAGACTATTCCTCCGATTGATTTCTCCAAAAATCCGTATTTTGAGCCCAAGTTTAGATTTTACGATCAGTCTTTGTATGATGCTGTTCTGAATGGAGACCGGAACGTTCATATGTTCTTCCGACATTTGGCCCTGTGCCATACTGTGATGGCGGATGAACGCTTGGGTAAGCTTTATACGACACACTATATGCTTCAGTCCGTACAAAATTACAGCATTGACCTACCCTTATGTTACTCGGCCATGTATGTATTGGTCGCCTTTTAGAAGCAAAAATCAAGGAAAAAATGTACCGACAAATCTCCCAAAATGTTCTTTTTGGTTGAGTTGGTTTTATGGAAGATTTATTTATTTTTTTCCCTTTAGAAAATACATTTGGACCTCAATCCTTTTGTAGCTTTACCTCTTGAAGATGTGAGTGAATTTAATGTCGAGGTTTTTAATATAACAATGGATCGATATTGCGAAACTGGGGCTTCAAGTGTAATTTACTTTTTTGAAAAATAGCAAAGCATGGTTTGGTAGCTTTTGATGAATCTTTTGATGAAATCTTGTTAGGGCAAACGAACAGTCCAATTATGGATTCCCCGAAATATCGTGTTTTATGAATTCCACAGTGACACTGGACCCGACTTCCCTTAATGTTAAGTTGTAGAATAAATATTAACTTTGTTTCATTTTCTCTTGTTATAGGAAAACTGGAATATCAGGCGCAGTCACCGGATGAAAACGCTCTAGTATCAGCGGCTCGTAACTTTGAGTTCGTTTTCAAGGAGAGGACGCCTGATAGTATTACGATTACAGCCCTTGGAGTAGAAGAAGTTTACGATCTCCTATGTATTCTGGACTTTAACAATGTCCGGAAAAGAATGTCAGTTGTCCTCCAAAGCAGAGCCGATGACAGGATTTACCTACTTTGCAAGGGTGCTGACTCAATTGTTTACGAAAGATTGGAAGTTGGATCCGTGGACATCAAATCCAGAACCCAAGAGCATCTCAATGTACGCCCACACTTTTTAAAGTCCTCATCTGAAATCCTTTTAACGCGCTTTATTTTACTGTCTTAACGGGTTTATGACTGCTACATCACATTCCACTTATTTCTTAGTAACTGGGTCCAATAAGTCTATTTCCTCTGAAAGGAAGATGACGTTATTAAATTAATTTGCAGAAGTTTGCCGGAGAGGGACTTCGGACTTTGGTCTTGGCAGTAAAGGAATTGACTCCAGACTATTTTGAGGATTGGAAGAATCGCCATCACGAAGCCTCAACGTCCCTTGTGAATCGGGAAGAGAAGCTCGACGCCATTTATGAAGAGATTGAACGCGACATGAAGTTGATTGGAGCAACTGCGATTGAAGACAAACTTCAAGACGGCGTCAGCTCTTGCATTGCCAATTTAGTCCAGGCAGATATTAAAGTGTGGGTTCTCACTGGCGACAAGCAGGGTAAGTGGTGGCATGTCACTTTTAATTGGAAACCTTCTGATCAAGTTATTCCTGTTATTAGAAACAGCAATCAATATCGGATATTCCTGTCAACTCCTCACAGATGAGATGAACGACATTTTCATCGTCGATTCTTCCTCTTTTGAAGAAGTATGAAATCAATATTTTCAAAGAAACTCTACTGTATTGGAACTTGACTATATAATTATGAAATCTAGGTGAAATCTCAACTTTTAAAATACCTGGATGCACTACAAAGAGGATCTCTAGCCCCGTCAGACATGTCCCGCCTAGGTGATGTCAGCCTTGTAACATTCAGCGAGTCTGATTTTGGTCCAGAATATCATCCTGACGCCGATAGCTCACACGAGCCTGAGGGAAACGGGGGCTACGCTCTTGTCGTCAATGGTCATTCTTTGGTTCACGCTCTAAATCCTCAGCTAGAACAGCTCTTCCTCGAGCTTGCATGCCAATGTATGTTTTCAATTTTGTGGTAATCCTTTGAGTGCAGATTCCGTGACGTTGCTATGTTTTATTTCAGGCAAAGCTGTCATTTGTTGTCGTGTCACTCCACTCCAAAAAGCGTTAGTGGTTGAGCTAGTAAAGAAATTTAAGAAGGCGGTAACCCTGGCCATTGGTGATGGTGCAAATGATGTTTCTATGATCAAATGTATGATTCCATCAAAATTACACGAAGTGGAAAATACAATAATTTTCTATTACAGCCGCACACATTGGCGTTGGGATAAGCGGACAAGAAGGACTTCAAGCTGTTCTTGCATCAGACTATTCCATCGCACAGTTTCGATATCTGGAAAGACTTCTACTCGTACATGGTCGTTGGTCATATTATAGAATGGCCAAGTTTCTTCGTTACTTTTTCTACAAAAATTTTGCATTTACGCTAACTCATTTCTGGTATGCGTTTTTCTGTGGTTTCAGCGCACAGGTAGGTCATAAATATGAAATTGTTATTTAAACTAATATTGATTTTTATTTTCAGACTGTGTTTGACCCGATGTTTATCTCAGTATACAACCTTTTTTATACCTCATTACCAGTACTTGCCATTGGTGTTTTTGATCAAGATGTTAACGATGAGAGTAGCTTACGATACTCTAAATTGTACACACCGGGTCATCTGAACTTACTATTTAACAAAAAGGAGTTCTTCAAGTCTGCTCTACATGGATTCATGACGTCCTGCGTCCTTTTCGTTGTTCCATATGGTTAGTGAATTTTAATCAACCTGGAAGAATCAAGACCATGGTTTGGATTGGATTAATCTTGTCATTTTGTTACAGGAACATATAATCACGCCGTGTCTGCGGATGGTCAAGGTCTTTCTGATCAAATGCTATTCGGAAGTGTGGTTTCCACAATTCTAGTCGTTGTTGTTACTGCACAGGTATGCATTCCAGACATTCCCTAATCAGACGTTATATAATGTATCTTACTTATTACCAGGTTGCATTAGATACCTCATACTGGACCGTCTTTAATCATATCACAATTTGGGGCTCTGTGTTATTTTTCTTTATCCTCCACTATTTGTACAACTTCACAATTGGTGGAAGATATTTGGGATCTCTTACGAAGGTAGAATATTTCCTGTAACTCTGTCTTGGGTGTAATCTAAAATGCTAATTTCTTTAAGGCATTGCAAGAAGCAAGTTTCTGGTTCACACTTGTGCTTACAGTTATGCTACTCATCATTCCGGTGTTAGCATGGAGGTTCTACTTCAATGACGTTCATCCAACGCTCTCTGATCGTGTCAGATTGAAGCAAAGAGTATCGTCCGCCAAGTACGTACCCAGACTATTTCAATCGTCTTGTGATGTCATTGGTTGTTATTCCACTAAGTTTTTATTTTGCTAATCACAGAACTCGGCAAGGCTTTGACAAGGCATTTAGAACACCTTCAGCAAGGAGGAGTCGTCGGTCTCTTAGATCGAGCTACGCATTTGCTCATCAAGAGGGATTCGGGCCTCTGATCACATCTGGAAAAATTATGCGGAAGGTAGGGATATATTTATCCAATTCTAAATCTATGATGGCTGAGCCTTTGTTTCCTGTTTAGCAAAAAAGCAACAATAACCATACCGCTGGTTCTACCGTCGCAAGCCTGGTGTCTAGCGTAGCAAACTTTGGTGCAAGTTCGGGCGGAGTGAGCTTATCGCGAAGTCCTCGCATAACAATGGTCAGCCCTCAAGGGACAGACGTCAAGAAGGATTCCATTTCCGTTCGATTGTGATAGTAAACCACCTGAATTCTAGCGCATGGCAGGATACATGCATCCTCCAATTTGAACTTCATCAGGTCAAATTGGCGTTGTCAACTTTTTATAAACTATGTTATCCACCACTGACTGACCAGTATTTATGTCAGAAGTATGACCAAGGTCTGCTGCTTCGAAATCTTTGAGCTAAGAAAAAGATATTTCCTGAGTTGTGTGTAACTGTTAAAGTATTTATTGGGTCAAAAGTTCAAAATCATGATAAATCACCGGAGCTGAGATTTAGATCAATGCCGATTCTGCCGATTCAGCCACATGGTGTTATACTTACCCCGAGTGTTATTAATTAGTCTTCCGGTGGGTATGATTCCACAAAGTGCCCGTCCAATATTTTGCCCTTGGGGTTTTAGTTTAACGTTCATTAATTTATTATTAACCTGTGGAACGTCCTCGAGGCTTAGACTTAATTTAGTTTAACTTGCTTATATGGTAGGCTACGGTGATCATTTCCTATGTTATTCAGTCCAATCGGTAAAATGCCTGCCGGTATATTTATGGCTAGTTTAGGTACAGGCGTGCATTATTACTTGTTCGGTATTTTACTTCATTCCATTTTTTCAAGTGTCAGAGTTATTTAATGTAGAATCAACGAAAATAAAAATTAATTTTCGATAGAAAAACTGAAACCACATTCAAGAATATGAAAGATTTCATGAAATTCGGAGAAATTTTTTACAGGAGGCATGGATCCTGATTCCATTTGTGAAGCCGTGTGGTGAAGTATTTGGGATAGTGTAAACGTAAGAATATGACAATCTCCGAAAATACTGAGGAAATGGAGCAGCGAAAGGATTTCTTGATTGCTGCAGTAATTGCTGTAGCATTATTAGCCTTTTCACACTTTCCAAGCAGCTTCACTCTGAACTCTGTTCGGGGGGTGTCGGGTTCTCATTGTCCAAATGAGGGTCGTCGTTAGGTTGTTCATCCAACGGTTCCGGTGGCGATGAAGCCGCCTTATCACCAGCGTCATTTTGTCCTAGATTTTCCTCTGCAGCAACAGGCATGGTGTCAGAGATAGGTGCATCTGGATCCTGAGCCTGTATGACAGCTTCCGTAGATGTTTCGTCAGTAGACGGCAAAGATGGCGTCAGTTCTGTCGGTTGGTGAGGGTGCGATTGCTCACTGGATTCAGTTGGTGCTGTTAACTGAAGTAATTCATCCGCACTTGCGCTTCCATCAGATTCACTGGATTCTGGAGATAAAGGTGCATGAATTTCGTATTGGGGTTCGACAGGCTCAGTCGGCAGCGGCTGTAGGGTTGTTGGCTCGACTTGATCAATAGATGGTGTTGTTATCACGGGTGCCAATTCCGTAGGGGTAGCTTGTTGGACAGGCTCAGTCGGCAGCGGCTGTGGAGTTGTAGACTCCACTTGCTCAATAGATGGTGTTGTTATCGTGGGTCCCAATTCAGTGGGGGTAGCTTGTTGAACAGGCTCAGTCGGCAGCGGCTGTAGGGTTGTTGG
>VNWY01000869.1:0-26120 GCA_009869845.1 Pseudachorutes palmiensis | reverse complement strand
TCATTCCAATTCTGGTGTTTCCGGGATAGAATTCGTGTCTGACACGGAAGTTGTTTCCTTCGCCAACCTCAGCTTCTCTGCCAATCCAAAATGTGAACTGATCATGACTGAATTGACATCAGGAGCAACCAAGACTTTGAAGCAAGATGAACCACATCACATCGGTTTGCTCCGCGTTTCTCCTTTGGCGCAGTCCATGGTTCTGGTTTATAAGGTAAATCAATTTAAATGATCTTATTCCTGATGACTGGATTTGATTGACTCATGTTTTTGTTGTTGTCTTTGATTTTATTCAGAATGGAGTAGCACCCTGTGAACTTTGGGACTTGGATAGGAAGCAGTTGATCAAATCGCTCCCAAGCAAATTACCACCGATCAATTGCGTCGCTTGGAAGGAACCAGTCGAAGGCGTCAAGTAAGCGGACCAAACAAGCACAGATTTGTTCTAATATTCCTCTGACTTGCAGGGAAGAAGTTTTCTACATGACTGACCTCGGAACATTTCTGTTCACGTTTCGAGTAGAAGGGAATCGATTCTCCAATGCAACTTGCGTCAAACTCGATACTGGCGGAAACACTGGAGGGGTTCCAGTGAGTCTACTGGCACGTGGGAAACTCGTGTTCCGAGCAGATTCCAGTGCCACTCTTGTTATTTATGACACTGAAAAGAAAACAGCATCTCCCGGAGTTCCACTTGGGCGTGGTCCATTGGTAAAAATGGAGACTGGAGTTGACTATTTTTCAAGTCACGTAGTGGCCCAGTTCGGTGAAACATTGGAGCTTTGGCATCTCACAGAAGTAAGAAAAAGACATGCTCAGCTCTTTCAACTCTAAAGCCTGATGATGATTTAGTTCTCTTTGCAGATCAAACGAATCAAGAATTTGCTAGGCCCGAAGAATCATCGCCTCGTTGACTTTTGCTGGATAAATGGATTTGTGGTTACAATCCCGCGAGGGTCTGGCGGCATTCATTTGATTCCAGTTGAAAACGACGTCCTTTCCTGCGTGTCAACGGAGAGCCTGAGCCTTTACACATATTTTGTTTCAGCACAAGAGAAATGTCTCCGTCTCTACAACTTTCTCCAGATATGAGTTTACTCATCAAGGACTGATAACTGTTCTAGAGGACATGTGCCTATTTGAGGAATCCGAGTTTTGGTGTGTTGTTGCACATTCCATGCAAATCAAGTCCGATCCGTCCCCAACTGATGTCCAGTTTGACCTAAATGCCTACTCGGATGACAAGTTTTACAAGGAAGTCACCGTCAAATTAGCCCAGTGTGTATGGCTCTGTGACATTACGAAAAGAGAGGAAGTAGCGAAAGTTCTACTATGGGCTGGTAATGGAAACTTTTTTTTAAAAATATATTCATTGAACTAATCTTTATTTTAATTGTCGTAGGTGAATTGGAGAAGTCTGCTGAAATTTTGTTGGACACTGAACCCTCAGATGCCACCAAATACATATCCAATGGAATGAAAGCAGCACTCAGTGTAGGGGCAACTACGCTTCCAGAATCCACCAAAGCTGTGCTGAAAATCGTAGCAACTAATCTCCTCGCTTCTGGCGAAACGGACGCTGGACTTGAGCTCCTTTGTCTCTTATCCAAACATTCTGAAGCAGTCAAATATATCGAGTCTGCAAACGACTGGCAGAAAGCAATCCTCCTCAGCAAAAGCTCACTGAGCAAGAAGCAGGCACATGACTGCTTGAGCAAATACGGCCACTTTCTAAACAGCCAAAGACAAGTACTCAAGTCAGCCAGTGTCTACGCTTATATTGGGAAATACGATCGGGCCATCGAGGTTTTATTCGGAGGAAGAAAACGTCACTTGTGCTACCTCATGCTTCTCTTTTGTGAAAAGTATGGGATTGATTTGACTAATCTGAGCGATCATGTCAAAACTGCGATTCGATTGGATTTTGCCCGGTTGAACTTTGACTGTGGGTTGGTCCAGCAGGCAATGGACTTTTGTGACAAAATAGGAAATGAAGCAAAGGATTTACGTAGCGAGCTGGAAATCCTTAGTTCCTAGATTTTTCGACTCTTTCGGTAGTTAATAGAAATTAACTTATAATTTGACCTTATAAATTAAAGGGAATGGGATTTATTGTTTTATATTTGACGAGTACGTTATTATTACTTTGGAAATAGCTTGAGTTAAATGACTGGAATAGACTCCAGGAATGGACGATTTCGTATTGAGAAGACTTTTTAGGAAGTACCGTATTTTGTACTGTCGAAAATGCCCTTTTCGAAAAATGCGGAGAAGGCAATTAGAGCAGATTTGACATTCGTGGCGTCACAACTGTGTAGAGGGCATGTTATAAAAGTGCAGCAGATCTGGATGAGATTCCTTAAAAATTCCTATAAAAACAAAGGGGATGTTTCAACAATTGCTCTGAACTAATTAGTAATTGACACAAGAATTTACCTCAAGTAATCTCTTGCGTTCGCGTGCAACACTCTCAGCCTTTCTTCGGAATATTCTCTTGCCAGGAAATGGGATTTTTGAAATCTGAAATGTAGCAAACGTTTTGCATTTAGCGGTTGTTGATGAATTAAGAACTTGAGTAAAGTAATTACCTGGTTTCCATATTTCTTTTTCATGTTATTCCTCAGGTCACTGAATCGAGTGTAGCGTCGCAATACGGACCATTTCTCATTAGGAGTGTGAATGAAAACTTCATATTGGTAATGCTCGTTCTTCCCAGCTCCCCTCAGCATGTAGTTCAATATGGAAACATCCAGGAGGCCAGGAATCAATGCATCTTCTACAAAAGAAGCTAAAAGTTAGGTGGCAAAAAGATCTCAGAAAAAAAGGGAAGAAAAGGATTTGGATCAATTACGTAATTGCGTTGTTGGCCAGAGCGTAGAATTCATTGAGAGTGAGCGAGGAAAACCTAGGCCGGGTATATGTGGAGATTGAGACAAAATGTCTTCCTCCTGAAAACATGTTATGGTCAGTTACTGGGGTCAGTTTTCGACAAAGTTGATGTAACACAAACTTACAGATCCAGATCCGAATTGCTGATTTAAATCCGAAGGCATACTACGGCGACTGTAGGGGAGATCAAATCTTTTAAGTTTATAAGGTATACAACGTAACGCATAAGAGAGGAAAATAAATTGCAAAAACTCACAAGCTGCGACGGTGAAAATTGGAACTTGATAAATAAGGCGAGCTCTGTCCTGACCTGAGCTGATCGAATATCTCTTGAAGGCGTTTCTCCACTCTCTGTTCCACTATCGTTTGAATGCTAAAAACAGGACATTTTGTGATCAAATATCTATCAAATCGATCAAATATCTAAGTCTAAATCACTTCTGAAAACTTACTGGTCCTCATGATCTGTGACACTTGACAAGGCTTCAGAATCGTCGATTTCGCTGTCATCTGCGCCAGGAGTAGTGTCACCACCACCATTCTTATCGAACATGTAGGAGTCATCATCCTGCTCGTCATAGTCGAACCATTTTTGTCTTGAACCGCCTCCGTATAGCGATTCAATTTGTAAGTACCTGGACCTCAACTGCTGGAGTAACTGATACAAATATTGGCAACCATTATAATCAAACTTAACTCCCACTTAACCACTTAACAAAACAAGACTCACTGTCATTTGATGGTTCAGTTCCTTCGTGTCGCTGTCGTTTTCTAGGCACTCTAACACAATAGCCTTTTGGTCGCTAATTTGGCCTACTAAACGTTTCAACTCTGCTTGTATATCCTCGGTGCATAAATTCATCAAAGACGACAGAGGTTGGAGGGCATTGAACCCTGGTGATTGAATTCCTTCTTCGCTGGGATCATCCAAAGCTGTGACTAATTTGGTTGGACTAGCTTCGTCTTCAGGTGTCTCAAGCTGACCACTCATTGCCCCTCCTTCATTCTGAGGCGAATCTTTAATAACACTGTCAGGCGCGAGACGTCCTTTTTTAAGCACACTGTAATATGGAAAATGGAGTGGTTTTTAATATCTGCGTTTGGCATGATTTATTATTTATAAATGCTTACCTTTCATCTTCCATTACTTCTGTTGAATGCTCAATGATCGTAAGAAGCTTCTGTTTACTGCTGTCGATGTGGGTAAGCTGGTTCACTATGAGCTTCTCTTGGTCAGCGATGAGTGCCAGGTCGGATTCCAAGCGCTCTATTCTCCGCTCACTGGCTAGCATCCGACTGATACCTTTCTCAACATCAGCATTTAGTTCCTCACATTCCTTTTCCTGTTTCAAAAATTAAAAAAAACATGTTAAAGCCTGCACAAAAACAAACCATGTGCGACGGAACCTTTTGCGCAAGTCGATTTCTGTAATCCTCTAACGCTGCATTAGTCACATTAAACTTTGACAATTTCTCGTCAAATTCTTGTTGGATCTTAGCCATCTCATTTTCCAAGCGATTATTTTCATCTGCGAATTTGGTTTGCTCCAGCTCCAACTCTGCTCGTACTGTAGCATCATCACAATTTTCAATTTTCTCAGCCATTTCCTGTGTATACATTAAAATTAAGAATTAAAAGTTTCAACATGCGCTCAGAACTTACCTTCATTTTTGCAGCTATAGATTCTTTTTGCTTTTGAACGGATGTGATAGCGGCCTCTTTCCAGTCCTTGATTTTATCCATTTGCGATGTTAAGTGAACCTGGTACTGATTTTCATCCATTGTCAGTAATGGTTTCATATCCTCGTCCGGGTTCCCTAGCTGCTGCTGCAGCTCAGCATTGAGGGTGTTGGTATAAGTATCCATTTCAGCCTGCTTTTTCTCCAGTGCCGTCTTCAAGTCATCCACCCTACCCGCCTCAGCTTCGATCTATGAACAACGAAAAGAGCAATACACAAACGAGACTTTCAACAAATGAAAGTTTGTTTATTAAAATGTGCTTCAACCTGTTCCATTTCTTGCTCCACTTCCCATTCTAACAATTCCCGACGCTTCTTCAAATCTGCTTCCTTTGATTGTAAACTTGAGAGAGTTTCTTGCTCTTGCTGCTCCAAGCGTTTCCAATCTTCTTCAAGGCGTCGACGATGGGCTGCGTATTCGATTTCCAATTTATGCTTTCGCTGAGATTGAGAAAAAATAAAGTTATTGTTGGCGATTCCCTTGTAACCGTGACGTTGTGACGTGTATTTCTACCTCCTCAATTTCCTTTTGCGCCGACTGTATGTCTGCCGTCCAAGCTTCTTCTTTCTGTTGCTGAAGTTGCTGGAATACAATAGAATAGTTAACAGTCAGAGCAACGAATATTTCAAAAGTGAAATCCAAGCAGTACCTGGTAAGTATATTTCTGCTCTTCGAGTAACTTTTTCTGTTGCAACAATTCCAGACTTTCACGTTGTAACCGAACTTCTTCTGCTTGCAGTTGCTTCCGCTTTTCTTCTAATACGTTACCTTCCTCCCTACAAAATAGTAAGTGCAAACATATTTGCATTTGAATCCATCGACTGTTGACGCAACCTTACGTCATTGCGGATGAATCTAGTTCGGTTACCGAACGGCTGAGAAATGACAGTCTGCTGAGATTCAAGTGAGATCGAGATCCTTCTCTGCGAAGCTTCTCTGCTTCGGCGGGATCATTATACCGAAACATACTTGTTCTTCCAAGAAGAACAACGCAGCCTGTTGGGTGCATTGTCAAATAAAAATAATTGTAATAGGAAGCATTGGAGAATTTTACCTTGAAATAGTCGGGTTGGTTTGTCTACTTGCTGCCCATTTACCCAGCACAATGCTTGTGGGAATGGTGTGAGTGTTGCAGTTCCAGCTTCGAGAACGATGCTGCAATGCTGGGATTCCAGACCCAGCCCCTTTAGCATTATGTCATGCTTATCATTCCCTTCTTCAGATCCTATCTTCGTTTCTCCTTCCTGGTAAAGTCAAAGTGCAGAATGTTTTACGTACGTTTTTAACTCATACAACTTCGACTCACTTTCAAATGATACAGGGTTATCCCAGTGCTCAGCACATCATCGTCGATCCCAATTAAATGTGGACGATTAGAATCAAGAACAACGCCAGTCCCAGCTTTTCTAAGAGCCAAAACCTTTTCTTCCATAAGAATCTTTTGAGTTTCTTTCCATTTCTCAGTCCATTCCTCCGTCAAACTCTTCTCCCTTGCTTCCTTCTTATGAAGTTCTTCCAGAACCGCTGATTCGCTCTGTTGAAGAACATAAAACGTTAGAGTTTAAAAACTCCCGCAAATTCGTTTAACTTACAGAAATGTCGCTGGCCAACTTCCTCTTCAACTTATCAATTTCTGCACGGAGCTCACGAATAAGTTTGACGTTTGGATCCTCATTAATAGTCGGCTTATTGATAATGTTCTTGGCCCGGT
The DNA here is from genome assembly GCA_009869845.1 of Pseudachorutes palmiensis. Taxonomy (NCBI): domain Eukaryota; kingdom Metazoa; phylum Arthropoda; class Collembola; order Poduromorpha; family Neanuridae; genus Pseudachorutes; species Pseudachorutes palmiensis. Next base: position 19,779 of record VNWY01000869.1, on the reverse strand, counting down.
TGGCATACCTTAGCGTGCTCAGAGTCTCCCCGTAATTGCAGTCCGCAGGACTTACAGCTAAAAGAGAGAACCATAGATTAGTTTATAATAATAATAGCCATAGTTTTGTCACAATATTGGAAATGTTTTTTGACTAACTTGCTATCATTATTGTCTTGGAATTTCCACCAAGGGAATCTTTGAGGAGCCATGTCAGGACGGAATCCCGATAAGGAATGAATGTTCTGTGAGACTGACTGTTTCGATTATGCTGAGTCTGAGAAAGTTCGGCGAGTGCAGAAATCACAGATCCCAATGTTACGAGGGATTTGTTAATATGAGCCCCTTCTTTTAGTCGTGTTCCCGTTGCACCTGTCGCATCTGCTCTCTCACTGAAAAGAAATTATTCAACCATGGCATTGTATGCCTCAAGCCTGAATTCAAAGATCAACTTACCTTCCTGCTAAATCAACAAGATGAATCTTGGACACAGTTTCTGAAGGCATATCATTTACAAAACTGGCTTGAACGAAAGTCATTGTAAAAATTGCGTGACTTCTCGACGAGGTATCATTCATATTTGTACTAGCTGTCGTCCTGTTTGCATTGCCTCGGTTCATGACGTCAAGGATACCGGCGTAATCCCCCACTAAATGCGTTGAAAGTCCTTCCACGTATGGCCCCAAACGTGGATGTTCACGTACTTTCAAACTATGAGTGTGATCCTTTATTGTCAGCAAGTCCTTCACTCGTTCATTGTAGATTTCAAGGTAACTGACTTCGGTGCTGTACGTAGTTCCTTTAGCCTTCCCTTGATGCATACGATTGAACATGTCCTGAAATTTGAATAAATATTTACATAAGTGTGTCACGTTTAAACCTCAATTCGACTCAATGCAAAATGCAACCGAGCAGACCGAGCAACCGTACAAGTTTCAGAATTTAATTGGGACAAAGTTTTATATTTCACCTGACAAATACGTGGGATCAGTCCTTGAGCACTCTGAAAATAAGCATATCACTTTTACCCAACGTTCTCATGGAGTTTATGTTACATGTCGTGATAACCTACTGGAGGATTCTGTGCTCCCATCATGGTGTGGGTCTTCCCAGACCCAGTTTGACCATCTAAAAAAAGTAAATAGGTTATATTAATAGTTAACTTTCCTTATTTGCACAATAAAGTATATTTTTATTTGGACTTACATGCAAATACACATGCGTTGTACCCCTCAAATGCGTTTTGAACAACGTCCGTTCCTAAATCATTGAATACTTGTTCTTGAGACGCAAAATGGGTGTCGTCTTCGGAGCACGACCAGTACGAATAATCGAATGTGAAGTCTTTAAATATTTCACGAGCAGCCTCTCCCTCCTGCCTTGTAGTACTCTGTAGCTGTTCAATTAAAATGATTTAATTAAAGTCTCCTATTGGCCCCAACACTCTTGGAAACCGATTTTCATTCGCCTACCTTAGCATTGCAAATTCGTGTCTTCTTCCCATCCATTTCTATGATCGGAACAGCATTCAGATCTATTTCCCTGCGCACACAAACAGACACGCATTTCAACTCAATCCAAACTTTACTGAATTTTCCATTTTATACCTTTGATTCAAGGGACGACATCGAACAGCTACTTTTACAGACGCTGCCATTTTGAAAGACGATTTACAGTTTACACCCCAAGGTCACTTCCTTCAGTCCAGTTGGTTGAAATTGGTTCTTTCTGTCCTGCAGTAGTGGATTGACTGTAGCCTGGCTGTAGCCTACACATGAACATGAACAACAAAGAAAGGCGAAATGCTTATAAATATTTTTTTAGAAAACTGACTATTCCTGTTTGTTTTTAGCCTTACACAATTAAATGAGTCACATAAAGCACTGAAGTGTCACCTCTCTCTCCTTCGTCACGACCACCACGAGTGACACCAATTCATCCAATTTCCACCCAAAGAAAAGAGGAAGGAACAACGGGGAAATAAGAAGAGGAGGATGACAATAATAAACTACCAAAAGGATTGTGAGGCAGAGGCAGATGAATTAAAAATTATGAGATTCTTCAGTCAATTTAAAATTTTACTCCTTTCAGCTACCCTAATTTCACGATTCGTCAGACACCCGACCTTGAGTTTAATTCAAAGTTAATGTTAACCAACAATTTCTAAAACGATATGGAAAGCATCTAGAAATTTTGACCAATAGACAGATAAACTCGCATCAGCTTGGAAATTCGGAGTTTTCTTTAAAACAATTGGGTAGGGTGTGTGCGTGTCCAAACCGGGTAGAGCGTGCCGTTGTTTATATTCGTGAACAAAGAATAAACTTGAAAACCCGGTATTTTTCTATTGACATGAGTGAAAACAAAAGAATTTCTCGTCGATTTGAAAAAATGAAAGTGAAGCAGGGTATTCTATACTATACGGCACAATTTATTTTCATGTTTTATGTGTTTTCATATTCATTCATATTTTACTTAACATTATTTTTTCGATCGTACGGAAATTTTCCGTCCAAAATACGACCGTAAACCCAATCACTATTTCTTCAAATTATTTAATTACCCTATTTCAGTAAATTAAATGGTCATTTTCATTATTTCATTAAAAATACACTAATTAATTGAGTAAGAAATCTCGAAGAGATGACCCATGTAAAGCACAATAAGAATGTCAAATTACGTCCACAGAGCGCTACAGTATAGATGGAGTATAGATGGTAACTTTCCTACTCTAAAACCTTCATAAGATAATTGGAATACCGAACCGAGTAGAAAGTTTCACTGGCTAGGCGGAGCTGAAATGGCACAAGTGCATGTAGTTTACTAAGAGTAAATTTTAGACTCAACTATAACGCATGTGACTTTTTTGTCGACCAAACTATACTATAATGCTGGTAAAGAGTCTATAAATAATAGAATTTAATTTTTTTAAAGTCCAATTAAATACCTAAAAGCATATTTTGAGATTTTGTTGTACTGACGGGATTATTCGGTGTTTTAGGGACCCTTATTTCTCCCCTTATTGCAGGTTGACCAAAAAGTCCCCCTTAAAACTGTGTGTATTTTTGTGCATATCTGGACACGTGTTTTTTCACGTGTTAAAAGGACTAGTATAAAAAAGTTGAGACTCGTGTCCGTTGTGTTGTTTCTGAGAGGCGTCAGACCCCCGTGACACGCACATGTAAAAGAGTCCTTCACTCACTCGCATTCCATGTCCATAAACAGACAACCACAGGCCAATTAGTCATCATCAACATACCACAACTTAATTAAAAGTTCCAGGAAGTGCTTCCACGTGGCCACTGCTTAACATGTCGGATGAAGATAGAGTGGACATTGACATCGACGCGGAGGGCATGATGCTCGGAGATTCAGACGTAAGTTCTTTGTCTACAAAACTTGGAATTGAAACCGGAGTTGACCGGATGTTCTGGATTCTTAGGAAGATGATATGGATGAAGATGATATCACGGATAAAGGACAAGCCTCTGGATCTACGAAACCAATGACACAGGTCTGTGAATACAACTCATTCTAATGCAAGTTGAATGACTTGTTTTCATGATGCCGATTACTAACTGTATAGGCGGAGAAACGAGCTCATCATAATGCACTGGAAAGAAAACGTCGTGATCATATTAAGGATAGCTTCACCTCTCTACGGGATTCCGTACCATCCTTGCATGGGGAAAAGGTAAATTAAATCCACTCGAGTGACAGAGACTCACTCACTTTGATATAAATCGCCACCTTTTTCGTTATAGTCAAGCCGGGCACAAATCCTGAAGAAAGCTGCAGAGTATATACAGTTTATGCGACGGAAAAACTCGTCCCATCAACACGACATCGAAGATCTCAAGCGACAGAATAGTGTTCTTGAGACACAAAGTGAGTTCACGGTCTCTAGTGATTTATTTTTAAAGATACTAAGTTTAGTGTTTTACAACTGAAACATGGGTTTCATTTATCTGGGAATTCCATTCCAGTTAGAGGAATTGAAAGAGCAAGATTAACTGGAAGCTTTTCTTCAGCTACTGCTACGGTGTCCGGTGGAAACGTCCTCGAGGTCCAAGACGACATTTCTGATCCGGATGGAGAAGAGATGTCAAGGGTGGGCGGAGCATCCGGTTCAACCTCCATTCCAGTCGCAGGTGGAACTAAGAAAATTAAAGTATTGACTGTGGGATCCGCACCACACAAGTGATCTGAATGAGTGTGAAAAATGGGCTTGAAATCCAGATGAAATATGTTTATTACTCATGTACCTTTTCTCTTTCTGTTTAAAAATTAGAGTAAAGTTGAATACAAAATAAGGAAAGGCGGGTACCATGAGGTGGGATGGATTGAGAGATTCAGCGCCGGGCACGACCTGTGGGTTCACACGCTAACTTTAGACCTAAGGGCTACCAACTCAACTGTTTCCTGATCATTACCTCGACCACCAGGAGCAAAAGGTGGCTTGTACGCTGCTGGTGCCCCACGGCCACGACCAATTCCACTTGGCTGCATTGGAGGAAACGGATCCTCGTCCTCCATTGGAGGAAACGGATCGTCACCACGGATTATGCACCTGAGAGGATGTTCCTCCGTTCCTTCATATTGTCTGGAATAGGTTGACCAAGCGTTGTTCACAGCCCCACAAGCTGTTGAAGAAGCGGGTAGTTTCACTTCCAATGGACTTCCCGAATTGTTGAAAGCGCCAACACTGGTTGATGATGCAGCAAATGGTTTCTCATCCGGTCCCCAGAAATCATTTCCAGCAGGAGCACCAGAAGCAGCGCCCTGAAATCAAACAGACAAAAGCTTTGTTTTATCTATCCAATAAAATCTCAAAAGCCGTACAGCAGCAGCAGCAGCAGCTCCATTCAACGCTGGGAAGCTTCCAGTGTCTTGTAAATTCGGGTTCTTCGGGGCATCCGACATCCAAACATCTTCATCCATGTTTCGGCTGGGAATCGCTCTCTTAATTGTTTTCAATAATTTAGAATTAGGAATTCCATAGGCTACTGTCAACGTCCATTTTTACTAAATTACCTGCTCAAGATTTGGGTTCACCGCCGGGGTGTCTCTCACATATACCGGTGGTACCGGCAGGCATGCAATGCTGTGAGTATTCCTTGGTAGTACTCCCATGGATGAACCAACATGATCCAGAATGTGGAACACAGTCCTCAAGGCAACATTGGAGCAGCACATTCTCATCTTCACAGATTCCTCGTCCTGTAAATGTCACTTTTGGGTAAATCGTGTTTGATGTAAATGGAAGAGGTCAATTCAATTGCCTTTGCCGTTTACCTGGTTATGGTAAGGGCAGGTGATATTCTCCCTGGCATAATATTCTCCTGAATGAAAAATAGCATTTGCAGGAGCTTCCAGCATGCTAAACGTAGCAAGCGGAGAGCTGTAAAACATAAAATAACTTTATACATAAAATTATATCGAACCTTGGAAAAACTTGCTGCAACGTATCATCCAAATTCCAATTGCTGAAACAGTTCCATCGCCTTGATTCTTGCCAATTCAAGTAAGCAAAAAAATCTATGCTTACCGCATTGGGGGGCCCAGTTAAGGTCATATGGATCGGTGTCAACAGAAATGATTTGACTTCCGACAGTTCAGTTGACACCAAAAAATGACCCAAACTGGATGAACCGTTCAAAAGTATGAGGGACCAACTCTGATACAAAAACTAAACTATTCTTCAGCTCCTCAACGATGGCTTTTCCAATCAGAGTTTTGCTCAATGGGGTTGAATCGACATAAGAACAAAGGCAACTATTTCAGCAATTATTCAGATCATCAGTTGCAGCGAGTTTTTCCAAGATGGGTCCTTTGATGTAATGAAGCGTTTACTCGTAGCTTGGATCACGACCGCGTGCCACAGTGGCCAATTTCAGGAGCAATTGTGTCGCCTTCAGAAACTTAGTTTCGTTGAGAAGCTGATTAAACTCGAACTTATCATTTGAATCTGGATCTACAAAATCAGAGAGAGATCATATAAGAGAGATCATAAGACAGTTATATTTTAATCTTAACTCACAGGTGGCATGATCAATGAGCCACCGGAGGCAGCCTTCGGCGCATTTCTGGTCATCTTGCATTACGAACAAAAGATAGTACCCATTGACTTTCACCGAGTGCTGAAAATAAATTGAATTCATGATTGTCCATGCTCGTTTTTGGTAAAGGTAAACTGAGCGCTGTGCTGTTCAACCTTTAGGATAAAGTTCTTGACGTGATCCAAAATTCTGTAATAGTCTGAATGAACGGCACGGAATTTGTTGGAGCCAGGCAAAGGTAGAGCAGTTTCTGCAGTAGAATCCTTCGCACTGCTTCCATATCCAAGTGGGTAGTTCACTGTAGGATATGCCAGAATATTTCTTGCCAGACGTAGACTCAATTGAGCTTATTAATAATGAGTGTTAAAACTTACCTGTGTTCACCAAAGTCCCCCAAGACGAGATATAGCCTTTCTCGATGCTGAATGCCGCTAAGGCCAGTTCAGAAGGCCAATATTTGTAGTCTGGAGGATATCCCTCTTCACAGGAATGATTTGTATTAAAAATGATAAAAGCTCTGCCGTTCAGCTGGTTAACCATCTCGCCGTACACTTCTTGTTCGTAATCTCTTGTAGCAGCAGACAGAAGAGAGTCGTGCAATTGCTTTTCGGTGCTAACTCGCTTTTCCCTATCCAAAACGCGCTGATAGCTAAAATCCATAGTGAAATACAGCCAGAGTTCCTCTAAATTCCCAAAGGAGTTGGAACAATGCTCACCTCTCTCCAACGTTGTTGAACTTTTTGGTCAAGTCGTTTTTGTCAGCCTCTTTAGCATTCTTCGCCATCTGTTCGTATTTACCTTTCTGATCAGGACTCAAAGCCTGAAAACAATAATTATTTTAAGCATATTGCACAAAAGGAATTCAATTACACTGATTACCTTCCATTCGACTCGAAGAGAGTCCATGGCGAACACTTCTCTGATTCCGAGCCTTCGTCCGCCTCTCTCCAGTTCCGCCTTTTTGTCCAAGATGAAGAAGTAGTAGGAATTCTTGGGTTGTTTCTTTTGTTTAGGCATACTGTTCATAATGCAGTCTGAATTACCTATAAAAGTACTCATTGAGGCCAAATCCATCTTTTCCTAACCAATTAACAGTATACGGGGTTACCTTATGGATCCTCTCCTCGTTGTCCAACCTGTATAGTCTTTACTCTCTTAATCTAGTTCAAAAATTATAATTAATTAGGTCACGGAACCCCGATTTTATGTTCAATTGTCTTTTATTTAATATCCTTTCCTTGCTTGGTCTGAATTTATTCTACCGGGTTGGTTGTTTAACATGTTCTCTCTTTCGGTCTTCGTTCCATTGCGGGTGCCGCCCTGCCGAGGTTTCTAAAGGAGGCTCGAACAAGACAATCGCTGCCGCTACCCACCCTCCTTCAAGAGGACCAGAGGGGCGGCGGCATGGACAATGGACAGTCGTTGAGAGGCGAGGCATGGACAATGGACAGTCGTTGAGAGGCGAGGCATGGACAATGGACAGTCGTTGAGAGGCGAGGCATGGACAATGGACAGTCGTTGAGAGGCGAGGCAGCATGGACAATGGACAGTCGTTGAGAGGCGAGGCAGCATAGCATGGACAGTCGTTGAGAGGCATGGTTAAGGTTTCTTATTCTGGCTCAATTAAAAATTCTGGCGACTGGGCGACAATCCTGACGCACGAACCCGTTTTTAAAGATATTTAAGGTTTAGCCGCAATTAAATAAAACACAAGAAATACCTGATTTTCAAATTGCCACTAATCTGATAAAATTATCTTGTACATTTTAATACAAAACCTCCTACGGCTGCATCGAAGAAGCTGAAAGCTTTGTGATTTAAAAGCGAGCTACTAGTGAGAAGCGCAACAAGATTAAAAGAATACGGGGAAGTCTCGGCACGGCTGTCTCAATCTCAAAAATAATTGTGATAAAGAATATGCAGAACTAGAAGAAAAGAAAATGCAAAACGATCATTACGGTACAAATAAATATGAATTAGTAGAAAGTGTGGCAGCCCGTTTTAAAAGAAATTGTGATTCCAAAAGCTGTCGGGCGTCTTTTGGCAAAAGTAATTGAATTAAAACACCACTGATAAAAAAGTAGCAAAATAACTAACATAAATTCTGTTAATATTTTTCCATTGATTTTTCTTGCATGCATTTGCTTCAGGTTAATAAAGAGTTAAAATTATTTTTGACTCGAGAGATGACACGCCTGCAACGTCGCGACCGTTGGTGCGGGCGGCACAAAAGGTGGAACTTGTTCTACAAGTAGTAGCGGCAACTTCAAACAGCAGATTCAGTTTTTGACGGAAAGCAGAACGCGAAGGGATGGCCATAAAAACCTGTGGCTTGTGGATGGGTTGCGCCTTTTGCTTTACATTCGCATTCGGTTGTGTGTCTGCGACAGAACTCAGCAGGCTGGCGACGACGATGTGAGCTTGTGGAGTTGGACATTTATTTCAATTTGAATGGAACCAACATCTGTTTCACATTAAGCTTTGATGACATTTCCAGAACTCATTTTTTCAATTATGTAAACGTAAATACAGCTTAAGCTATTTGCACTTGCATTTTGACGTCAATTTGGTATAATCTAGTGCAAAATCAAGAATGCCCGTGTCAGTTACACCGGTTAGTACACGTTAACGCTAGCCATTGTGGGCTCTCTTAGCCCAACTCAATCCGCTCGCACTTCTGCTATGCTCTGCTGNTTGCATTTTGACGTCAATTTGGTATAATCTAGTGCAAAATCAAGAATGCCCGTGTCAGTTACACCGGTTAGTACACGTTAACGCTAGCCATTGTGGGCTCTCTTAGCCCAACTCAATCCGCTCGCACTTCTGCTATGCTCTGCTGGTAATCTTGCTGCTGTTTATGAATATTGGAAGACAGGAGGAGACAATACAGGACAAATTAGTTGGTAACTATCCACCATCCATCAATTAGTTGCCACAGCCAACCAGTCCAACTGGACAGATTACCAGCACACCGACACGGGAATCAGTTAATTCCGTAAGGTGAGTATAAGTTTGATACTTCAGAGTGAGAATTCATGGGGTACGAGTTTTACATTAATTTATAGGTTGAGCAGATTTATATGTAATGCTTAGGTATGGAATTATCTTCTGATCTGAGATCACCTGACAATGTATTTTCTTGGGTTTAGGGTTGTTCTTTTACGTTATACTCGTTTGAGTCCACAATGGGCGACGACGGGGGGATCAAATTGTACACTATCTCCGAATTAACGGCTGAAGAAGATGTCCATGTCCCAATCATAACGTTTAATCAAGATTTAGACGACGCTCTCGGAGGAGGGGTGTCACTTTCCAAAGTCACAGAAATATTTGGAGACAAGGGAGCTGGGAAGACAACGTTATGCTGCCAGTTAGCTCTGGATGTTCAGATTCCGACTACACTCGGGGGACTCCAATCTGAATGTCTGTATATCGATACTGAGAACAGCTTTGTCTTGAATCGGGTCACAACTATGGCGGAAAAGTGTGCAGCTCATTGTCAGAATCTTGAGGCATCCTCCCCGCTCACTGTGGATTCGTTACTTGAAGGGATACATTACTTCGACTGTGGAAGTGTTAACGAACTGCGGGAGATTGCTCAGGGTTTGGACAGCTATGTCCTTTCCAATCCCCAAGTTAAACTTGTTGTGATTGATAGCCTAGCGTTTCTGTTCTACGCAGGGACTGAAAAATTTAACGAGAGGGGACAGATTCTGTATGATATTTTTCAACATTTGTTTCGAGTAGCGGCTAAACACGGTGTTGCAGTTGTAGTTACAAATAATATGACCACAAGGTTCTCACAAGCTGGAATTGAGTACAGAATTCCATTCCTTGGTGAGATCTGGACGCATATTCCAAACATACGTCTGCACTTGGATGGAAATGGTCAGGATATTCGTCTAGTTAAAGTTGTGAAGGGTACTTTGTCTAAGGAGAATGTTTTGTTCAGAATTGTGTCCGCTGGATTCCGGCAATAAATTATAATTTTGTACGAATGGAATGCAATGTGTATTGATAATTTAGTCGTTCTATTTATTCATAGACTTTTCCTCTGTTGCAGACCATATTCGCTGTCGTTCAATATGAGCCACAAGAGACGTCGTTCTCCATCCCCGCCTCAAGACTATCCGAGAAACGTCCGTGGACGGAACAGTGGAGATGAATACGCATACGAGCGCCGCCAGTATCATGGTTTCGATGGAGATAGAAGTCAATCACAGCATTACCGCGGCAGTGGTAGTCGCGGCAGTGGAAGCTACGAATCAGGCCACATGAGCAGGGATTCTCGCTACAGTGGAGGAAGCAGGCAGCAAGATTTTTCCAGTGACCTTCCTTACAGTGTCATACATGGTGCACATTCATGGTCAGGGATTGGTGAAACTTGGAATAGTCAAGGTCGCCGTGGTGGAGCCCACTCATACCAAGAACGGCAACAATATCCGCCTCAGACTAGTTCAATGGGATACACTAATCAACGACGAAGCTTTGGCTACGAGGAACCGCGTCGAAGTTCTGGTCATGAGAGAGGAGATCATCATCACCGTGGAAGGTAAGGTTTAGTTTTACATGATTATGTTAATTCTAAATTCTAAAACGTTAAATACAAGATGTAATATCATTCCAGTACATCTGCCGAGCTCCCATTTCGCCTGGACACTTCCTCCGACGTGCGTTTGCTTAACAGCGGAGCGACATCGCTTCAGGAGAAACCAAACTTCATAACTAGTTTTTACCGAGACAACCTTTTGGGTGCAACTGAAGAATACCTTAAAAAGAATAACATCCAGAGTTATAAAGTTGCATTCAAAACTGACGCTGAGCTGGAAGAAGAAGAACAAGCTTCGGTTAGTGCCAGCAGCAGTTTGAACACAACCCCAACGCCAGTGAGACCAAGGAGCGACAAAGATCAACCAAAGTCTGTTGAGTATTTCTCTGTTCGGGCGACATTGAAACGGAGTTCTGGAGATGAAAACCGATATCAGTCAAACTCGGAACAGGACGTTGCTGAAAAGAGAGAGTATTTCAACTCACAGGTCAGAAAGACGCCGGAAGATGTTCAACTCTGGCGAGACTTTGTTGCCTTTCAAGATGAAGAGATGCCGGATCCGAACAACAAAAAAGTTTGTATCGCGAAGAAAATAGCCATTTTGGAAAAAGCACTTCGTAAGATCATATAGTTGTAACACGACAATTTAATTTCTTTTGCTTCTCTCGAACTCGACTTGACCTTTTTTTATATATATTCTAGGGACTATTCCAAAGAGTTCTGAATTACATTTTGATCGACTGGATCTCCTCAACGAAATACAAAAGCCAGATGATGTTCTTCTTGAATGGGACAAACTTGTTTCGGCAAATCAAGAAGTCGAAATGGTCTGGCTCGAAAAGTTCAAGCTCTGTGCAACCGAGCTTCAACTTTTTAGTGCCTCCAATTTGGCAGCAGAATTCGAAAAAGGGCTACAAAAGCTACGCTCGATGTTGAACTCGTCATTTCCAGGGTACCAAAAACCAACAATGTTCCATTTGCTCGTGGCGGATGTTCAGTTCGCACTAGCTCTTACAATGAAAACTGGAGGTTCAATGGAGAAGGCAGTCGCTTTGTCCCAATCACTATTGGAATTCGATTTTCATTATCCACATGCTCAAGCACAAGCTCTGACTGACAAGAGTGGATGGAAGGTTATTTTGAGGTTGTTTGAACTCTACTGGGAACTGGAAACTTTACATTTTGGTGAACCTGGCAGAGTGTTGGGATGGGTGACTGTTCTTGAGTCAAATCCTGAAAATTTGGAGACAAAGGTCGACCCAATCAGCGTGTCAGATTCAGGAGGTAAAGTAGCACAATGTTAGTTTTAGCATCGGCTATTGAATTGATTGGTATACTTTCTTGTAATTGTAGTTGTTGAGTTTGAAGATGCTTTCTTCGAGGACGTCAATGCCTCCGATGCTGCCACTCCCATGACTCAGAAAGAATGGACTCTTGCGAAGTCTGAAAAGTGGGTTTTCATCGAAGCCCTTCGATCCAAGTTATACTGGCCACCGTGGAGACCCGTAATATCAGATATAGATGACTGTGAAGACACCCACAGAGTAGTTTCGCCAAATGAATTAACGCCATTTTTCATTCGCATTCCTACGGAGTCTTACGAGACCACGTTTGACTATCAAGCCACCCAGTTCCGACACGTTGTCAACTATCTCCTCCTACTCAGTCACGATTTCTTACCGAAAACTCACACCCTGGAATCAATACTCTCTCCATTCTCTTCTATCGCTCTTACAGATGCGTCAGTATTTTTCAGCGAGTTGCACTACTGGGAAAAGTTTATCGACCTTTACCACACAAATCCGAAAGGAGGCAACGCAGAAGTTATTCCAGAAGGATTCCAGCTACCCGAATTTACAAGTCCAACAACTGCCTGCGTTGTGCCACCAGGGAAAAAATTAACCATTCTACCCACCCGCTCTGAAGCCATTTCATCTCAAACACAGGAACTGCTGAATGATAACCAGAAGAAATACCATGCTCTCATCAGGAACACCGTGAAGAAGAGTATTATCCATTTGAGTCCAAAGTTTGCCACACTATTAGTACAAATGCTGTTCCGATATGAGCAAAAATCGATGTACTTGTTGGAAAAGGATGTCAAATCTACACTCAGCTTTTGCAAGGAATTGATGCAGCATGAGAAACTCCGGTCTTCGATTGAAGCATTCGGAGAAATTGGACTGCTGGAATACTTTGGTGGTCGCAAGAAGAAAGCAATCTCATTCCTGGTTAAAACTGTGAACTCAAGTACGAAGATTTTGAAAGAAACGGATTGGGAGAAGACATCAATTGCTTCAATTTTGGACACAAACTGGGAAACTGTAACTCAACTTACAAAGTTATATCGGCTAATTGCTGAATTGCACTTCAAGGATTCGCCTTCCCTTGCGCTTAGCGTTCTGGTCTCACTTGGAAATAACTTTGATCTCATATCCTTACCCACTGCGGGTGAAGATGGAACCATCCCAAAACCTCCTAAACACGGCATTTTGAAGGCAAAACGATTTTTTGAGGCGGTGATGGATTGCTTGGTCGGATCATCAAAAAATGAAGTCGAGGAAGCAGAGGTCATTGAGATTGATTCCGAGCCGAAGCAAGTCGAATTCTTGGAAAAATGGGACAGTCACCGTTGCTTGGAATACTTTGCTCAAAATTCCAATCTCGTCGTGGAATGGACCGTTTCCTTTGGCTTATTTGCGTACCTGACTGACGATACGTTTAACAGCGCATCTGAAATTTACCTCAAAGTCATGACTAAATTGGACTCATTGGAAGATCTTTCACGGAGCAACACGTACTCACCCTCCATTGTCGGGTAAACTCAGTTTCCAAATTAAATTTTTTTAGATTTCCCGATAATTTTTGGTAAACTGACGATATGATGTCTTACTTTTAGTGGTCACCATATTCGAGAGCAACTTTACATTAGTTGGTGCAAGTTGGGAGCCTTATTTGTCACACAACACCCGATGCAAAACGCAAAGTTTCGTTCCACTTTTGGAAAAGCTTTGGAACAATATCCGTCGAGTCCCCCTCTCATGCTGCTCTACATGAACGTTGAGGTAAACTAATCCGTCGCCAAGTTTGATTTTTGACTTAATTTTGGTTATTATTTTAGAGCCAATGTAGTGTAGTTGGGAAACTTTGGAGGTCAATGGTGAACACAGTGAAGCAAACATCAACTAAAGCATTTTCCACACTCGATTGGGCGCCGATTTTCATGTGCTATGGATTGTCGAAGCAGATGGAAGAAATTGAACAAGATTCGGAGATTGCACTTGATGAATTCGGCATTGGTAAGTCGTGTTTATAATCCTCGTTTTAATTCCCGGTGGATAGTGCCCAATAATCAAACATTTTATTTAATATAGGCGGGCCAGCAGTACCTCCTGACACCATTTTCTTACAAATTGGACGCCATATTCTCGGTAAATGTTTATTGAATCGAATCATCCTTTTGATTTCCTATTTAATTTCCTCATTTTCTGCATTTAGGCTGCTGAGAATAATTTTTTGACACGTAGTTGTCCATTGATTTGGCGGCTTCATTTAAAACACTTGGCCATTCGCTGTCGGGAAGGGAAGGACAATCGACGGGCACACGGACTTTTCTACGAGGCAATACGACGCTGTCCTACAAGCAAGGCTCTGTACATGGATGGAATTGCCTACTTTCCAGAAATGATGAAAGAAATCACGGACATCATGGTCCAGAAGGAATTGGTAGTCCGGCTTCCAGTTGAGGAGTTGGATCTTCTTCTCCAGTTTGAAGGTGCTCCCATTAACACCAAAAAGAATGACAGGAACAAGAAAGGTACGAAGAGGAAGAGATTATCGGATCAAGTTAGCAGTGATGATGACGACGTGGTTGAAATCGTAAGTGACTAGAGCATCAATTCAAATATTTGACAAAGTTTTGTCAAAGTTTGACAAACTCCAAAAGGTTCAGAAATATTTTTCTCAATTTAGGTCTCAGGTGTAGGAAAGTTTTATTTTTAACGTAAAGCAACCTCAGGAATCAATGTGAATCATGAGACAGAGAAAATAAAACCAGAAAAATTTCTCATTTTTCTCTTCATCTCTAGATTTTATCAATAGAACGAAGTGCTTTGATCGTCTCTGCGCATTCCCGGATATGCCGGATGTAGATTTGCTTGTGTTGCAAATCCGTCCCTGGTGGAAGGTTCTCAAGCGAATTCGTAGCTGACGTGATCTCCATGGCCAACAGGATTTCTGCTGATTCTGCAGCCGTTCCAGTAGAAGAATGTCTCCCATCCCCACCGCTGTCACTGCTACGATTCACGGCTGCAGATTGTTCAATATATTCAAAATCTAATTATAAACGAATGGTAGAGTCGCTTACGCCGTTGAGAATTTAGTGCATTCGCAGGCGCTGTTTTAGGCAGGTTTTTCGCTGACTCATCTTCCGACGCATTGCATGCGATGCAGTGGATAGTTCCTTGTTTATCTTGCAGCAAGACATTCTACATTAAATAATGACATTTCAGTTAGAATTTGTATTTGACAAAGTGGCCATGACTTTTACATTGCAGTCTGGACAGGATGTTGCCAGCATCTTATAGCCTCTCATCAATAGCTCGCCCATTGACTTTGCCACGGAGTCAGTCTTCCTTTCCCGTGCTTCTCGTGTCGTCATTCTGTCCAGGATGTACTGAAGGACAAAACCAAAATTACAGCAAAGTCATCAAAGTCCACTTTGGATTTGCCCGGAATATCAATTTTTAAGCTGCGCGTAAAGAGTATGGCGTCGGATACTTTGAAAACTGCGTATCATGGGCATATGTAATTTGTTAACCAAGAGGACCTTCGAGTACAGCAATTAACTTGCCATTGGACTATTAACAACTTGTCGCTCATAAAAAAACAAAGCTATTTGTATTTTGTAAGGTGAGGAAGCACATTTGATTGTTTGTTGAAGGTTTTGCTAATAATAGCAACAAAACGACGCAATCAGGGATTGCCTTTTAAACCAGGTACTAGACAAGTGTGACTCAATTGTTTAATTGCAACAGTTTACAGCAAAGTCATCAAAGTCCACTTTGGATTTGCCCGGAATATCAATTTTTAAGCTGCGCGTAAAGAGTATGGCGTCGGATACTTTGAAAACTGCGTATCATGGACATATGTAATTTGTTGACCAAGAGGACCTTCGAGTACAGCAATTAACTTGCCATTGGACTATTAACAACTTGTCGCTCATAAAAAAAACAAAGCTATTTGTATTTTATAAGGTGAGGAAGCACATTTGATTGTTGGTTGAAGGTTTTGCTAATAATAGCAACAAAACGACGCAATCAGGGATTGCCTTTTAAACCAGGTACTAGACAAGTGTGACTCAATTGTTTAATTGCAACAGAGGTCTATCAATCGTTTCAGTTTTGGACATGCGGAGGTCACACCCCTTTGAAAATCTCAGTACATGATAATTATCAAAGCCCCAGTTGCATCCCCTTTACAGATTAGCGAAGAAGTTCAGGGCTCGGCTCCTTGCTAACAAGGATATCCCCAAGTCTATTTAAAATTCGTCAGTCATTAAGCGTGCTGCGTGTAGTCGTGCACTTGGTCAGTGGATGATTGAATCTTTTGTGCAGAAAACTTTCCCTTGCAAGCTTATAGCCCAAATCGTTAAAAAGACGATGACGCCAAAACTTTAGTTGTTAGTGTGGTTTCATTTTCATTCACCCTCCCTCTATCATCCCTCAAACATTTGGAAGTTGGCGTCTCTTGTCATTTATTGATACAGATACTGCCAGCATCAAAACGTAAAGGATCTATTTACTATACTAAGATATTTTGGACAAAATATTGGCAATTGTGAGGGATGAAGAGGAGTCCTGGGCTGAGACCCCACTGGAAACGTTATTTGCTAAACTCTTCCCGGAAGTAGATTTGAAGTGCTTCTGTTTCGTGAAATCAAAAGAAATTAGTGCCTTCGTGAACACTGCCCAGTGGATCTGTGCGTCTGAAATTAAAGCATTTGACGTAATAATCTTTGTGAAAGTGAGAGGTATATCCTGTTAAGTGAGAAGGAGAGATCATTGTTGTGATCCAACAGTGTGTACTATTTTTATTGTATTAACATTCGGCCACCTATGGCGTCAATTAACAATTTCACTAGCACAGTTTCAGAAATGCAAAGATTTATGTGATGCTAACTTGCTAAAAAAGGATTTGCAAAAAGGTCCGTTACCATTGAAAATGTGAATGTGGACGCTCCTTTTAGGCCTCAAAGCGAAACAGCAATATTAAGATAAAGCCCAAAGACAACAAAGCAGGATGAAGATCAAATTGCCACATAATAATGGAAAGTTGGATGGGATATTATTCCTACTAATCTACTTTTTCAGCGTCTTTAGATTCGGTGTAGGATCCAAAATCCTGATTCTACATCCCCTTTACTCTGGTTCCCATGTTTTAACTTTACGAAATGTGGCAGAGTCACTGGCACAACGAGGTCATCAAATTCACATCGTTAGGTGGAAAGATGCTCATGTCTTCCCAGCACAAAGCAATTCAAATATCACTACTGCCACGCTTGCAATGGACAACAGCGATGGCCGATACAATTTCCTCACGAGAGAACGACGCGCTGCTTTTCAAGTGAGGACGAGGAGTGATTTCCAAAATCCAAATTAGACTACGTGAGGAAATTAATTTGTATTGTGTATCTTTCAGGTACCTTTCGATATTCTTTGGAATTCCGGACTTGCTGCAGTGAAAGCAGTTGTCCAAAGTAGGGAAGCCTTTCCTCTTTTGCGAGAACAGTGCGATCTTCTCCTTGGAAATGAGAAACTTCGGAAACGTCTGAAACTTGAAAAGTTTGATTTAGCGATAATTGACATTTTGTATAACGAGTGTGGGTTGGCACTGCTAAATTCCCTGAAAATCCCTGCTGTGGGCTACTGGGCCTTTCCGTTTGCTTCAGGAGAAGCTGACTACACAACGGCGTTTCTTCCACCGTCACATGTTCCATCTTTCCTATCAAAACTTGGGCACGAAATGACATTTACGGAAAGAGTTCACAATGTTCTACTCAAGTTAGGAAGTCACCTAATGATGTGGATTCACTGCACCAATGTCAACTCTGTGGTGCAAAAGTACATCCCTGGAACGCCTCATCCATTCGATCTTTTGAAAGACATCAATGGGATGCTAATTAATACAGACTATGCGCTGGACTACCCGAGGCTCCTTCCGCCAACCTTCATTAATGTCGGAGGAATGCAGATCGGGAAAACAAGGCCACTGCCAGAGGTACATGACTCCGCATTCAATTAATCCGTTAAGACTAACGTACTTCCGTACACTATTGTCTAGGACATTGAAGATTGGATCCAAAGTTCTGGAGAGCATGGAGTCGTGCTATTCACAATGGGATTCATTTTCAACCCCAATGTCGTCCCGAAGCAGTTTGTGAATACATTTATGGAAGCATTTAGTCGACTACCGCAAAAATTCTTAGTTAAATTCAACGGTCACATCGACTATATCCCTCCAAATGTCAAGGTCCTTGACTGGATCCCTCAGCAAGATGTTCTAGGTACAGTTTATCACCAAATATTATGTTTTAAAACAACCTAAATCCACTTTCAAACTACAGCTCATCCGAAAACAAAGGCGTTCCTCACGCACTGTGGACTCCATGGTGTCATGGAAGGAATCTACTTTGGCGTCCCAATGGTAGGCATGCCCATTTTTATCGACCAAGGAGACATCTTGATTCGCATGAAGGAGCGCGGCATCGCCCTTGGATTCAACAAAGACAACACCACAGCTAATGAGATTTACGAAAAGCTTCATGAGGTCATCAACAACCCAAAATTCAAGGAGAATGCCGTCAAACTATCGCATTTGATGAAAGACGTTAGTGAAACACCGTTCGAACGGGCAATAAGCTTGCTCGAATACCTCATCCGCCATAAGGGTGCAGAGCACCTGAAATTGGGCAGTAGGAAGCTCAATTACTTCCAGTACTTTTCACTGGACACTCTTTCCTTCCTTTTTCTTGTTTGCAGTATTTTCACATATCTCCAGTACCTCTTGCTGAAGAAATGCTTAAAAACAATTTACTTCCGGTTGCTCCCCTTATTCAAAGTTCTTTCTAAAGAAATTGCAACTGAGCCTATTATAGCCTTTGGAAAAGCAGAGACGCTACCAGCCCAATCGAAGCAGATTAAATTAGCCAATAACAAATCAAGTCACAAACTGTACAGTAATGAGATAAGCTTGTGTAAGTATGACCAATCCAAGAAAATAATTTAAAACCATTGTTTTCATGCTTAAGTTTTAATTAAGACATCCACTTCATAGCGGATACGCAATTTGTGATTGTGAAAAGCAATTAGCTACAGGTTAAGTTGAGCATCTCATAAAACCAAAAATCCAGAGATAACCTCCATTCCTGACATGAGCTTTAATTACATTTATCTTAATTAGTCATACATCCACAGCTCAACAGGATTCTAATCCACAGATTTCTAATTCTTCATCAATCATCCCCCTTTCATCCCCCTCCCTATGCTCCTCCTACCTCCAAAAATACCTATTCATCAAATGCACAGATTAATTCCTGACCACATGAATGGAATCAATAAGCGTCAATCCATGTTAAATTAGGAATTAAATGTTCAGAATTTAACTTAAAAAAAATGAAACTGGTGGAACTTCCCATCAGTGAAATTCTAGGAAAAAAACGTGTAGGGCGGGCATACCCGCACGAGACTGCCAGGCAGGCTGACAATTCAATTCTTGTGAATTTGTGTTTATGATTTGTTAATTTGTCTGAGGTCATCAAAGGTCATCTCGCTAATTAGTGACCTCTCATCACCACTTTCCCACGACAACGTCACAGCTGGTAACCGGTTCAGGATGGAGTAAGAAAAACCAGACAACAAGAACCCCCACTTGAATTGCCATTCATAAAAAAGGTGAGTTTTTAATTAATTAGTTTGACTCATTGTGGTCTGTGGTGTAAATCATTACCTTGACGGGGTACACTGTAGTCCACTGTTGAGTTAATTGAAGGTGAAATAACGAAGCCGCAATTTACTGGCACTTTTTGGGAACTTTTACTTTTCCTGTAAAGAAAATCTAAGCTGGAAACACTTGCGCCAAAAGCCCATGGTCCTCCTTATGGGAAAAATGCACATGGAGACGTTTTGACAAACA